>JAUMJL010001989.1:0-44308 GCA_033558185.1 Dromococcyx pavoninus
GGGATGCAGCAGGTGCCCGGTACCGGGGCCCGGCGCTGGAGCGGAGCTCCCCCGGTCTGACATAACGTCTGCGCGGGGCGGTGTTTGCCTTGGCAGCCGGTACCGGCGGCTCCTCACACTTTCCGCCAGCGCCGGGCAGCGGCCGGGCTGACTCAGGAGCCGGAGGGGGGGAACTGGGGGGGCCGGGGTGAGGCGAGGTGAACGTCGGGCCCGCCCCACCCCCAACCCCCGTCGCCTCCCGGGGGCCCCCGGCGGCCGAACAGGTTGCGCGGGGTCCGCGCCCAAGCACCTGCGGGGGGGCTGCACCGGGGGGGATCCCGCGCCCCGCCCCGGGGCTGCCGGCAGCGGGAGGGCTGCCCCGTCGCGGTCCCCGGCTCTCCGGGCTTCGGGGCCGGTGTTCCATCCCCCCTGGGCTCGATTCTCCGCCCGGTGCTCCATCCCCCTCCCCGTGCCCTGTTCAGGGTCCCCGGTTCTCCATCCTCCCCATGTCCTGTTCTCTGTACCCAGTTCTCCATCACCCTCCAGATGCCCAGTTCTCTGTGCCAGGTTCTCCACCCTCCCCACCCTACCCTCCCGGTTCTGGTTTCCCGGCGCTCCACCCCTCCTGCCCGGTGCTCCATTCCCCACCCGTGCTCGGTTTTGGGTGCCCGGTTCTCCAACCCTCCCCCCCACCCGGTGCCTGGTTCTCCATCCCCCTCCGGTGCCTGGTGCTCCATGCCCCCTGTGCCCAGTTTTCCGTACCCCTCCCGGTGCCCGGTTCTGGGTACCCCGTTCTCTATCTCCTCCTGGGGCCCGGTTCTGGGTGCCCGATTCTCCAATCCCCCCGTTTCCGCATCTCCGTGCCCGGTTCTCCATTCCCTCCCAGCGTCCGAATCCTGGCGCCCTGTTCTCCACCCACTACACCGCCTCCCGGTGGTGCCCGGTTCTGGATGCCCCGTTGTCCATCTCCTACCGGTGCCCAGTTCTCTATCCCTTCCATGCCTGGTCTTCCACACACCCTTCCCTCAGTGCCCGGTTCCCGGTACCCAGTTCTCCCCCCAGTGCCCGGTTCCCGGTACCCAGTTCTCCCCCCCAGTGCCCGGTTCTGGGTGCCCGGTTCCCCCACCCCATGCCGGCTCCACCCGCATGCCTGGTGCCCCCCCGCCCCGATCCACCCCCCATTCCCGGCTCCCCCACCCCCCCCGCCCTGCCCCCACCCTGTGCCCGCAGGGCGGAGCGGGGGCCCCGGGGCTCTGCGGCCGCAGCGGGCGGGGCTCTCTCGGTGCCAGGCACCGGCGGGGCCGTACCGGACTCCCCCCGCGGACACCCCCTCCGTTCTCTCCCCCCCCGCTCCCCGGTCCCTGTCCCGATCCCATCCTGGCCCCGTTCCCCCGCCGCCGCCCCGCTCCTCTGACTCAGCGCCCCCCCCCACCCCTGCACCCCCAGTCCCGGGGGGGGGGGCACCTCCCGTGGGGGGGGTGTGGCAGGTGTGATGGGCACCCCCTCCTACACCAATCAGAGCCCGGAGCGCGGGGGCGCTGCCCAATGAGCGCGCAGGGGGGCGGGGCGCTTCCTGGAGCCCCCCCCGGTGCCCCGGGGCTCGCGGGGCGGGGGGGGCGGGGGGGGCGGTGGCTGCAGGTGAAGGCGGAGGCGGGGCCGGGGGCGCCGGGCCCGGAGCTGCGGGGCGGGGCGGGCAGGTGAGCGGCTTGGAATTGACCCACCGGCGGGGGCTGCACCGAGGGTACCGACCCCCCCGGCACCGATACCGGGTGCGGGGACAGCTTTCTTGCAGCCCGGTTTGACGGTGAGTTGCGGGGATGCTGCCTGGTACCGGCGGCGGGAGGAGCCCCCCTCCGCTCCCCCCGCTCCCGGGGCACCGGTCCAGTTCACCGGTCTCCGTGCCCACTGGGGGCCACGTCGCCCGCGGGGTGAGGGAGGGGTGTCACGCGTCGGGGCTTCCCGGTCCCCTCCGCACCGGATAGTGGGAAACCGCGGTACCGGCAGGTCCCTTGCCGGCTCCCGGGGCAGCTGCCAAGGCTCCCATTGCGCTCCGGTTGCAGGGGGTTCTGGTGGGGTCACCGCACGGGTGCTGGGTGCCGTCGGGGTGTGCGGGGCACGGACGGGGTGGAACGGGGAGGGAGGCTGTCCCGATGTCCCCGTGTTCCAGTATCCTGGTATCCCGGTGTCCCAGTATCCCTGTGTTCCGGTGTCCCTGGTGTCCCAGCACTCCGTGCCACGCTGGTGACCTGGCACACTGGCACTGGCGATGGGTGCTGGTGAGGATCTGCACCTGCCTGATGACTCGGTAGCACCCACCGAGCACCTACAGCACCCACAGAGCACCCCAGTAGCACTCGCCGAGCACTGGTAGCATCAGCCGAGCACCCCAGTAGCACCTGCTGAGCACCCCAGTAGCACCCACCGAGCACCATTGGACTCTGCCCTGCGTGCACCCAGCCCCGCCATCCCTGTACCCCCCCCCCCCCCCCGTGGCCGCCCCCACCGGCTGTTTGCCCGGGGTGGGGTGCGGTATTTACCCTCCCGCCGCCGTCTTGCACCGTGGCCGCCCTTGACCTGTGGCTGCTTTTGCCTGGTGAGGGGACAAGGTGCCAGGTTTGGCGTGGGGTGAATGTCACCGTGCCTCAGTTTCCCCTCAGGTTCCCTGCAGAGTTGGGGGCTCCTGGCATGGGGACGCGGTGGCAGCCGATGACTCAAGGCCGCGGCGGCAATGCCAGTGCTGGTTGCGGAGGGAGGGGCTGCGCTCAGGAACTTGAAGTGGATGCATGGAGAAGGGGAAGCTGTGGGGCAGGCGAGGGTGTGGGGCAGGGGTGCCCTTGCTGGGAACGGGGGGGGTCAGAGCAGGTGAAGCTGCCAGATCCAGGCATGGGGTGACCAGTGGGTGGGGGGATGTCGGTGGTGGGTGCTGGGAACTATCTGAGCGCACTTGTGTGGGCACGGGCAGGGGGAGGTGACCCGTGGGGGTGGGAGGACAGTGGTGGTGGGTCCTGGGGACCCTCTGAGACCACCTGTGTGGATGCGTGACCAGTTGGGGGGGACACAACATGTCAGTGATGGGTGCTGAGGACCCACTGAGATCGGGGTGCAGGCTGGCCGGCTCCCCCTCACTGGCAGCAGGGCCAGCCTGTGGGTGCCTTTGCTGGGAAGGGGGATTCAGAGCAGGTGAAGGTGCCAAGCCGGGCATGGGGTGACCAGTGGGTGGAGGGGACATTGGTTGTGGGTCCTGGGGACCCTCTGAGATCAGGGTGCAGACTGGCCGAATCCCCCTCACTGGCAGCGGAGCCAGGCTAGGTGGTGAGGTAAGAGTGGGTGAAGCTGCCAGACCCAGGCATAAGGTGACCAGTGGGTGGGGGGGATGTTGGTGATGGGTCGCAGGGACCCTCTGAAAGTGGGGTGTGGGCTGGCTGGTCCCCTCGCTGGCAGAGGGACCAGACAGAGAGTGTCCTTGCTGGGGTGGGGGGTTCAGAGCCGGTGAAGCTGCCAGACTCAGACATGAGGTGTCCAGTGGGTGGGGGGGATGTTGGAGGTGGGTCCCGGGGACCCTCTGAGAATGGGGCACAGGCTGGCTGGTCCCCTTGCTGGCTGCGCCGCGGTGCTGAGCGCCAGGCCCTGGCGGTGCAGCTCTGCCAGCTGGTGCCGCGCACCCTCGCTGCACACGTGGCACGAGCGCGTCGGGCCTGAGCGCAGCAGGGGGTGTGGGGGCCAAGCGTGGCCCCTGCGCCCCAACCCTCGAGGGAGGGTGGTGGGGGTGGCTGCTGCCCCGCGCCCCGAGCAGGAACTTCTCCTTCGGGGCAGGCGGCGGATGATGAAACCATGGAGAAATCTCTCCTGGCAGCGCGCGGGCTGCTGGCGGGAGCCCCCGGGAGCCCGCGCTCCCCCTGCGCCGCCGCCGCCGCCTTTCCATGGTAACCCCAGCGCGGGTGCTGGCGGGGGGGGGTGCCCGCCGTGGCTGAGGGGGTTGGCGCCTGCCTGGCTCCCCACGGCATCACTGGTGTCCCCAGCATGGCCTGCGTCCACACCCCAGCGAGCCCCAAGGCGGCCAGAGGGGCCGGGCTGAGACCCGTCCAACTCGCTTCATGCCAGGGAGGTGACGCTTGGGTGGCCGCGCAAGGCACCGGCGGTGGTGGCCGTGCCCGGTGACCTTCAGGGTGCCCGGCTGTGCTCCGTGCCCGGGGATGGGTGACGGGTTGGCGTGCGTGCCGGTGTGGGACGCGGGTGTCGTGTGTCCCTTGGGAGCCGGTGGCGTGACTTGGCGGGGCCGTGGGTGGCAGAGGGGACCGAGAGCCGTGGCGAGGGAAAATGAAAGCAGGTGATGCGGAAGGAGAAGTAGGTCAGGCGAGCGCTGGCCTCTCCCGGCAGCCTCGGCTGCGCTGCCTGCTCCGCTCTGCCCTGGCTGTCCCCGCAGTGTCCCCATGGGCAGCGGCTGGACGGGACGGTGAGTAAGGGGTGCTGGGTCCCGAGCAGGATGGGTGCCAGGCGCTGCCCACCCTGGCTGCCAGCGGGTGGCCAGCGCTGGTATGCGGTGGGCACGGCAGTTTGGCTCAGCTTCCCCCTCCGTGCGTGTTGGCAGGGCTGGGGACCGTGAGGATGAGCAGGAGGATGCTGCTCTCTGGGCTGGCTGTGGGGCCGAGAAGGGGAGGGGAAGGGGATTCCCATCCCGCTGAGTGAACCCGCACTGTGGGGACCTCCCGGTGGAGCTCGGTGTTGGGGACAGCTCGGGGACAGCCCCGCGTGGGGCTCCCCGGCTGCTGCTCCCGGCTCCGCTCCTCCGTGGGGCTGTGGGGCTGTCACCGTCCCCACGGCACGGGGCTGCCTGGGGTTTCACTGCCTAGGTCGGGGTGGCCGCGGCAGGCACAGCCGTGCTGGCAGCACTACGTGTGCTCAGGGCGGGGGGATTAAAGCCGCCTGCCCCCCCCTTCCCTCCCCCGGGATCAGCCGTGGGCAGCGGGGAGCTGGCAGCAGGCAGCTGCCGTGGGGGCGGAAGCCGGGCTATTTCGGGGGGTGTAGAGGGGGGGCCGTGGGCTGGCACTGTCCTTGCCGGGTGACCCCACCAGGACCAGCATCACCCCGGGGGCGAGAATGGAGCTGCGGTCCTTGGGGTGCCATGAGGACAAGGACCCCGTGGCTGGGGAGGAGATGCCACCAGCCTGGGGGTACTCCTGGATTGTGCAGTGTGGTGGGACCTGGGGTTCTGGCTGCCCTCCAAGGGGCTCTCATGACTGCACTGTGGGGCAGTTGGCACTGGAACCAACTCACCCTGGGGCTGGCGAGAAGGATGAGCTGTGGGCAAGCTGCCTGTGCCAGGCTGAGGGCTTGCAGCGCCCGGTCCTGCTGCCACTGGCACCTCCGTGCCCGCCACCATGGTTTATGGTTGGACTCAATGATCTTAAAGGTCTTTTCTAACCTAAATGACTCTGTGATTCCATGACCAGGTGGGTTGCCTGCTCCATCCCAGCAGGGTCCTGGTCAGGGCTGGGCCATGCGATCCGGGGTGCAGCAGGATGCCAGCTCCGCTGTGGCCCCCTCGGTGCTGGCAGGAGTGGCCTGGGCACCAACTGGGCTTGGATCCCTTCTGAGTGTCACCCACCCTGACCACAGCCCTGTCCCTCCAGCTGCTGGGGGACCTGTGGTTGGGTTTCTTCCCACATGGAGTTCGCTGTTGACCTTTTCTTTCCCGTTCCCCCACATCCCGAGCTCCATTTCAACAACCCTTTCCTTCCTTCCTTCCTTCCTTTCTTTGCTTCCTTCCTTCCTTCTCCTGCTGCCTGTGTGTGGCCCTGCTCCCCGGGCAGGGAGCAGCTGGGGACAGCCAGTGGTTGGCCTTTCCCAGTGCTGGGGACAGCGATGTTCACATGTCCTTGGGCACATCTGTCCTGGGCAAGCAAGGTGGCTGTGGGACCCCCTGTCCCAGCAAGTCGGGGTCCACCCTGTTGGGATGCAGTGCAGGATGATGCCCATGGCTGGGGCTGTGCAGGAACCAGGATGCTGCAGGACCCCATCCATGCAGGATGGGGCTGTGTTCCATCACTGGTGCCACTGGTCCAGGTGCCATTGGCCATGGCAAGGGCGGAGCGTGGAGGAGGATGGATGAAGGTCAGCCCATCCTCCTCAAAGGCCACCACCTCCGCAGCGTGGTCTCCCTCGGGATGGGCACCCTTGGTCCCCCCATGGGGTGGGCACCCTCGGTGGTGCGGCAGAACAAGCAGCAGTTTGCGTCCAATGCATGGGTGGTTGCGACACCCCCAGGGTGGGGGGCACATGGTGACTCACCCTAGTGGGGCCTGGCCACCAGCGGGAACCCTGAGTCAGGGCTGCGTGCCCATGCCGTGCCCCTCCCTGCCCGCCTCGCCCACCTTATCTCCCGCCCTTAGCACCTGGCACACCTGGGCCAGGGGGGGCTGGCGCCGTTCCCCTCCTTTATGGGGAGCAAAGGGCAGGCAGAGGGGGTTGGCAGGCGGTTGCCACGGCCATCCCTCCCTCCTGGGATTGCTGGGGCTGTGCCCACTGTGGTGCCCACCAAGCCTAGAGCATCGCGGTGGGGGGGGTGGGCACAGCTGTGGGTGCCACTGCTGCTTCCCAACCGCACGCTGCCTGCGTCGGGGTGATGGCACGACATGGCACATGGTCCGTGGTGCTGGGAGAAGCGGGATGCCACGCCATGGAGAGATGCCGGCACGCCCACCACCCCTCTGCCCGCCTCGCTGCCCGCCTGTGTGCTCGGGCTCTTGCACAATCCGGCTCTTTCCGCCAACGTTGCTGGGGACGGAGGCCCCCTCCCTGCCCAGCTCCGCGGCTGCGCTGGCACCGGGCTCTTCCCTTTTCTGTTTGGTCTCGTGCTGCCGGTAGCATGGGCACCCAGCTGGGGCTGTGCCAGGGCTCTGCAGTGGGGCTGCCCCCCATCTCGCAGTGGGGCTGCCCCCCATTTAGTAGTGAGGCTGCCCCCCCCACCTAGCGGTTTGGTGCCCTATTTGGCAGTGGGGCTGCCCCCCATTTGGTGTGGGGCTGCCCCCCTTTTGGCATTTTGACTGCCCCCCCATTCGGCACTGCAGCTGCCCCCCATCTGGCGTGGGGTTGCCCCCCATCTGGAGGTTTGGTGTCCCATTCGGCAGTGGGGGTGCCTCCCATTTGGCAGTTTGGTGCCCCACTTAGGGGGCAGCCCCATAGCAGTGCCCTGGCATGGCCCTGGCCGTGCTGGTGTGGGTGGCTGGGGCGGGTGCTGGGTGCCGGCGGGGGGTGTGGGGAGCCCTCCCTGCGCTGCTAATTGCTGTTTAGCTGTGGCCACAGAGGGTGTAATTAGAGGGGGGATTGCGCGAACCTGCCCCTGGCCCCGGGGGGCTGCGGGGGGGCTGTGCCCCACGGGTGCCCCTGCCCTGGGAGCAGAGGGGACCAGTTGACATGGTTCAACTGGGGCCATCCCTGAGCCCCCACCCTTGGTCACGGCGTCTTTCAGCTCCTGTGGGACCTCAGGGCCTGGTTTTGGGGGGCAGAATGGGACCGGGGGGAAGAGGGAGATGGAGGGGGGCAGAGCGGGATGGGGGGAAGAGCGGGATAGGGGCAGAGAGGGATGGGGGGAAGTAGGGGATAGGGTGCAGGGGGAGATGGGGAACAGAGCAGGATGGGGGGCAGAGCAAGACAGGGGCAGAGCGGGATGAGGGGCAGAGGGGGACCAGGGGAAGAAGGGGATGAGGGGCAGAGCAGGATGGGGGGCAGAGCAGGACATGCATCCGCAGGGCTGGGGGGCGGCTGCAGGGCTGGCTGGGCAGGCTGTGGCATGCTGCACCGAGCCCAGCCCTGCGGTGGCAACCCCGCTGCCGCCAGTACAGGATCCGGCCAGCGACGAGCACCCGGCACATAGCATCCAGCACCCAGCTCCCAGCAGCCAGTGCCCAGCATTCAACCACGCATCCAGCACCCACCCAGCACTCAGTGCTCAGCACCCAGCATGCAGTATCCAGCTCCCAACACTCAGCACTCACCCAGTGCCCAGCACCCTGCCTTAGGGCAGCAGGAGAGCAAGGGCCTGTCCGACGCCTCGGTGCAGGGAGGGGATGCCCGGGGCACGGGGTGTGCGTCCTGTTGGCGCTGGGAATTTCCTCCTGGTACAAAGATGATCTGAAGGCTGGAGCACCTCTGCTGTGAGGACAGGCTGAGAGAGTTGGGGTTGTTTAGCCTGGAGAGGAGAAGGCTCTGGGGAGACCTCAGAGCAGCCTCCCAGGACTGAAAGGGGCTCCAGGAATGCTGGGGAGGGGCTTTTTACAAGGTTCTGTAGTGATGGGATGAGCAGGAATGGCTTTGAATTGGAAGGGGGAAGATTTAGATTAGACATTAGAAAGAAATCCCTCTTGATGATGGTCGGGAGGCCCTGGCCCAGGTTGCCCAGAGCAGTGGTGGCTGCCCCATCCCTGGAGGTTTTCAAGACCAGGCTGGATGGGGCTTGGAACCCCTTGATGCAGTGGGAGATGTCCTTGCCCATGCCAGGGGGTGGAACTGGGTGATCTTTAAGGTCCCTTCCAACCCAAACCGTGCCATGATTCTATGAAGGGGGGTTGGGGAGGTGCCCCCTGCCTCGTTCTGGGGTTGGTGCCCCACGTCGCGAGTGCCGGCCGTGAAGGGTTAATGCCGTGTGTGTTCTGGGAAGCAAGCGGGGCTGGGAGGTGCGTGACCCGGGGTGTGGGCGTCGACTCCTTTTGAGGTGGGATCCTGCGCTCAAGTGCAGCGGGGAGCGGGGCCAAGTTCACACACAGCACCCTGCCTTCCCCTCCCTCGGTGCTCGCGGGCTGCCCAGCCGGCTGCCGCGCAGCACCCAGCTACGCCGGGACACGCCAGGTGAGCATCGCGCCCACCTCGCCGCCATCAGCCACTGCGGCCGAGAAGGTGCTGGAATTCTGGGCTCGTAGCCCAGCACCACTGGGCACGGGGAGGGCTGGGAGCCGCGCTGGCACCAGCCGGGATGTTGGCATCGCCAAGCCCTGCTGGTGCGATGGGTTGGGATGGGATGGGCAATGAGGTCCAGGTCACGGTGGCCTGGTAGAGCGTGGCCTGCACCCTGCGTCAGCGATGCCGGGCAGCTGGATGCGCCTCCCTGCCAGCCCTGGGAAGGTTTTGGCAGTGGGAGTGGGGCTGCGATGCCAGCAGGGGGTTGGTGCAGGGGCTCGCTTGGGCCAGTGGCTGCTCGGTCCCCTCTGCAGGTGCTGGGATTGGTGCTGGGGATGCCAATGCGCCTGCTCTGCCAAGGCAGGGCTGCTGTGCCCTGCCTCCAGCCCGGCTACCGTGCGGAGCTGGCATCGTGCCCTGGAGCTGCGCCGGGCGGCACCGACTGGGTGCGGAGGCAGAGCGGGGCCGTGGTGCTCGCACCGCCTTCCTCACTGCCAATGGCTGCTGTACCTTGACTGTGGTGCTCAGACCCTCTTCGTTGGTGCCAATGGCTCTGTCTCTTCGTTGTGACACACAGAACCCTTTCCTCGGTGCCTTGGCTGTGGCACAAAGAACCTCTTCTTTGGTGCCGATGGTTCCATGCCTTGGCTGTGGCACATGGATCCCCTTCCTTGCTGTTGATGGCTTTGTACCTTGGCTGTGATGCTCAGACCTTCCTTGGTGCTGATGGTTTCGTTCCTTGGCTGTGGTGCTCAGACCTTCTTCCTCGGTGCTGATGGCTCCATGTCTTTGCTGTGGTGCTCAGACCCTCTTGCTCGGCGCCAGTGCCTCTGTGCCTTGGCTGTGGCACATGGACCTCCTTCCTTGGTGCCGATGGCTGTGTGCCTTGGCCATGGCACCCGGCGATGCCCGCAAGGCATTCGAGGTGCCCAGGGAGCAGAAACGCTCAGGGTTTCTCTGCAGGCGTGAAGAGCCCGACAGCAGCAATGGGCCAGGCTGGTGCCATGGGGCTTGCACCCGAGCGCCATGAGGCGGGGGGGAGTCTGTTTATCCTCTCCTCTCTTCAAACCATTTCCTTTTGTCTGTGCTGGCTGTTTTCTTCTTCTCTCAAGGAGCAGGAGTGCTTCCCCTTGCTGCCTTCCCTCCAGCGCTGGGACCCCCAGCATGTGCCCACTTCAGTGACTCCAGCCTGGCCAGACCCTGGGCCACCACCATCCCCACTGGGTGGGCAGTGGGGCTGCACAGCCCCCGGCCCCACAGCCACGCCAACCCCCCCCTGGCTGGTGCTGGGTCGACCACTGCTTCCCACTGTTTTCAGGCAGGGCTATTGGGTGGGAAGGGGGGATGCACATCCTGGACACCTGAGTCCTCTTCCCGGCTCCTGAAGGGCAAGGGGCCCTTGTGGGGCAGGGGCCCGGGGGCCAGGTGGGTGTCTGGTGCTGCGCTCCCCTTCCTGGGTGACTCATTCTCCCCGGTGCGGCTGTGAAGTCCCTCGACAGCATTTGTGTCTCTTGTGATCGAAAGCACTAGCACCCGGCAACAGCCTGGGCCTGGGGCTGCGCTCCATGAGACCCCTGCCACCATTTTTCCCATGGGGGAGCAGTCTGGGGGACCCCCCCCCCAGGCACCCCCTCCCACCCTCCATCTTCCAGTGTCCGCAGTGCCAGGCATAGTTCGGCATCGTGCCCACCTGCTGGGTGCCATCGTGGCTTCGTGGCATGGGAGAGACCCAGTCCCCACACAGGGTGAGGGCTGCAGGGTCGGACCCCCACCCTGCTGCGTGGGACTGTGCTGGGGTGTCCGGACCCCCAGGGCTGGGAGGGGCTGGCAGGTGAACGGAAGGCTGATGGCGGTTGCGCCAGGCGGTCCAGGCTGGCGGTGAGATGTCAGGGTGACCCAGGCAGGCATTGTTCCCTCTGCCACCCGCCCCGGCACGGGAGCTGGCTCAGCACGGGGAGCGACCCCCCCCTTCTCCCTGGCCCCGTGTGGCTGCCGCAGCCGAAACAGGCCCGGCCGCAGGCGTTGACGTAACCGAGAAAGCCTTGGTGCGGCGGGGGGCAGGCGGCACTGCCAACCCCCTCCCCAATCCTTACACCCTGTGTCATCACCTCTGTCACCGGCCAGAGAACATTGGGGTTCGGGGGTGGCTCTGCACCCCAACACCTCATCCCCCCCCCCCGCATTTCCTTATCGCTGCTGCGATCTCCTCGATGGCAGCACCCGCTCAGCATGTGACTTCGCTCCAGTGGGGAGGATGCGCAGCGGAGGGGGTGGGGGTGTCTGTGAAGAAGAAGAAGAAGAAGAAGAAGAAGCCGTAAACGGGCGGTTTTGGTGCGATGGAAAATCCCGCTCCTGCCACCGCTTCGCCCCCACCCTGCCCCGGTCGCGCGCCTTCGTCCATCGGCATCCGGTCCTGCGGCCGCATACGGGGGTCCCGGCTCCCTCACTGGGCTGAGCTGTGCCTCTGCTGAGCAGCTTGGTGGCACCGACGGTGCCGATGTCCTCGGTGGCAATGGCAGTCCCAATGAACTTGGTGACACCGTGGTACGGTGAGGCTGGTGGCCGAGCTGGTTCCTCGCATCACCGGCTGCTTGCCTGGGTTCAGCTGGGACCTGGGCTGCTGTGCTGGGCAGCACCGGGATGCTGGAGCCAATCCTCAGCCATGCGAGCACTCCGTGCCTGGGTGTTTCATGGGGCTGGGGGTGCCATAGGGAGATTGAGATGAGATGTTAGGGAGAAGTGTTTTCCTGTGAGGGTGGGGCCCTGGTTGCTCAGGTTGCCCAGAGAAGTGGTGGCTGCCCCATCCCTGGAGGTGTTCAAAGCCAGGTTGGATGGGAGTTTGAGCCCCCTGATCCAGTGGGAGGTGTCCCTGCCAGTGGCAGGGGGTTGGAGCTGGATGAGCTTTGAGGTCCCTTCCAACTGAAACTGTTTCATGATTCTACGATTCCGTACTGGGAGTTGCATTTGGGATTTGGTGGATGCGAAGCTCTCAGAGGTCTCATGAGAGCAGAACAGAAGAGGAGAATCCCCTCGCTTGCCCTGCTGGTCCCACTGCTCTGGGTGCAGCCCAGGATACAGTTGGTTTCTGGGTTGTGAGGGCACTTTGCCAGCTCATGTGGAGCTTCTACCCTGGAGGTGTTAAAGGCCAGGTTGGATGGGGCTTTTAGCCCCCTGATCCAGTGGGAGGTGTCCCTGCCTGTGGCAGGGAGTTGGAACTGGATGGGCTTTGCAGTCTGTTCCAACCCAACCCATTCCATGATTCTATGATCCAAGTGCTACCACATCCCAGACCACCACCTGCACCAGCCCTGAGGCCCGCAGAGCTCTGGGGTGCCCTTGGTGGGCACTGCATCCCCGTGAACCCCCCCTTGCGGGTTCTCTCACCCCCTCCTAATCCTGCCCCCACTTCTAATCCTGCCTAATCCCACCGGGGGCTGTCTCTGCCTGTTGGCTCGCGGGGCCCTGATGGTTTAATCACCCCTAATCCGCTCACCCCCGCCCTGGTGGGCACCCTGGCTGGTGGCGAGACGGCGCCCTGGCAAGGGATGGAGGAGGGGGCACCCATGGGTGCTTGGCGCCAGCATCCCGGGCGGTCGGCACTGCCCAGCTCCCAGTTTCAGGGGCGGCTGCCGCCTGCCATGCCGGTCTGGCCTGCTCGGCAGCGGCTGGGGCGGCTCCACAGCCGGTTGCTCCGGGGCCGTTCCCAGCCGCCCAAGCTGGCGGCCGCCCAACGCATAGGGAGCGGCCGGCACGGGGATGGGCCCCTGCGCCGGGGGCCGCCGGCCGCGCCGCCCCTCGGCGGGCAAGAGGGGGCACGTCCCCCGCGCCCGCCGACGGCACCGCGGGGCTTGGCACAGGCCAGCGCGGCGTGGTGGGGTTCAGTTCGGATGGGCCTGGCACAGCACAGCGTGGTCTGGTGCAGCATGGCGATGGCCAGTGCCAATGCCACCATCCACCAATGCTTGGCTTTGTTTGGCGATGGCCAGTGCCAATGTCACCATCTGCTGTGGTCTGGCTTGGCTTGGCGTGGCCTGGTGCAGCTTGGTGTTGGCCGGTGCTAATGCCACCATCAGACATGGCTTGGCCCAGTGATGGCCAGTGCCAATGCCACCAGTTGTCGTGGGTTGGCATGGCCTGGTGAAGTGTGGCAGTGGTCGGTGCCAATGCCACATGACCACGTCTGCCATGGCTTGGCATGGCGATATCCAGTGCTAATGTCACCATCTGCCATGATTTGGTGTGGCAATGACCAGTGCCAATGCCACCATTCACCATGGCTTTTCCTGGCGATGTCCAGTGCCAATGTCACCATCTGCCATTGCCTGGGACAGCTCGGTGTGGCCTGGAGCAGCGTGGTGATGTCCAGTGCCAATATCACTATTTGCCATGGCTTGGCAAAGCAATGTCTAGTGCCAATATCACCACTCATGGCCTGGCTCGGTGTGGCACAGCACGGCTCTGGTAGCACCAAGAGCCTGGGCATGGTGATGCGTTGTGCCCATCTCTGCCGTCCCCAGGGTGCAGGCAGTGCTGCAGCCACAGGATGCACCTCCTGCTCCAGTGTCACCCAGCAGCAGCGGAGAACTGGGAGGGCTTCGCCCATTTGTGAGCACAGAGTTCAGCCTGGAGAAGAGAAGGCTCTGGGGAGAGCTTAAAGCAGCCTCCCAGGACTGAAAGGGATCCAGGAAAGCTGGGGAGGGGCTCTGGATCAGCGAGTGCAGGGATAGGATGAGGGGAAAGTGTTTTGAGCTGAAAGAGGGGAGATTAAGATGAGATCTTAGGGAGAAATGTTTTGCTGTGAGGGTGGGGAGGCCCTGGCCCAGGTTGCCCAGAGCAGTGGTGGCTGCCCCATCCCTGAAGGTGTTCAAGGCCAGGTTGGATGGGGCTTTGAACTCCCTGATACAGTGGGAGGTGTCCATGCCTGTGGCAGGAGGTTGAAACTGAAGGGGCTTTGAGGTCCTTTCCAACCATTCCACTATTCTATGACTTACTGGTCAAGTTGCAACAGTGGAGAGCCCAGATGGTATCACCCGTGGTTGGGCACGGAGTTGCAGGTCATGTTGCAGCACCAAAGCAACAGGAGGGCAGGGGGCTCCCTCTTCCCACAGGCTCCGTTGCCCACCCGTGCTGCCTCCATGGGGATGCTCAGGTCCCCATGGCAGTGCCCCGGGGATGCAGTGCCAGGTTTCTGGCTGAGGCCAAGCCCTGCAGCCGCAGCGTGGGAAAGGCCCAGCTGAAGTCGGCAGGGCTTGGCTGGGCGAGGAGCGGCCGCGAGCTGGGGCAAAGCGGGAAGGAGGGGGCCGGGCCCCCACCGGGCGCGGGGGCAGGAGCTGGCGGCACGGGTGCTGATCCTAATCTGCGGTGGCAGGAAACGTGGTCCCCGTTCCCAGCCCCGCTTGGGCTCCGTGGGGCGGCCCCCAAGCCTCGGAGGCCTCTTCCCGGCACTCACCCACCCACCCACCCGCGCCTGCCGCCGGCAAGGCCCGCGTTCCCAGGACGAGGCAGCTGGGAGCTGGTTGTGCCGGGAGGTTGGGGGCCAGGGGGGTGGGTGGGTTGGGTGGGCTGGTGCAGGAAGCGCCGCACTTCGGCGCCGTTCAAAGGCGCCGCGCTGAGATTTCCCCCTTTGCTGTGGCGGTGGCGCGGGCGGCCGGTGACAGTGGCAGAGGAAGTGGGGGGCTGCGGCGGGGGGCCCATCGCCTGTCAACCTTGGGGTTGGGTGGGTTGGGTGGGGAGGGCACCCCCCATCCTGCCCCGGTTTGGTGTCCCACCAAAACCCCAGCCCCTGGTGCCACCACCGAGCCCCGTGCGACGGAGTCCTCCTCGCACAACGCCTTCGTGGTGAAGCCGATGCTTCAAGCATGGCTTTTCCTCACGCTCTGTCTTTCTCGTGCTGCGTTGTGAACATCCCATCCTTCCTGCAGGTAAGAATGATGGCCAGCCCGGAGGATGACCTCATCGGCATCCCCTTCCCCGAGCACAGCAGTGAGCTGCTCAGCTGCCTCAACGAGCAGCGCCAGCTCGGGCTGCTCTGCGACGTCACCATCAAGACGCAAGGGCTGGAGTATCGCACCCACCGCGCCGTCCTGGCCGCCTCCAGCCGCTACTTCAAGAAGCTCTTTGCTGGGCCAGGGCCGGGGCAGGAGGTCTGTGAGCTGGACTTTGTGGGGCCGGAGGCTCTGGGGGCGTTGTTGGAGTTCGCCTACACGGCCACGCTCACCATCAGCAGCTCCAACATGGGCGAGGTGCTGCGTGCTGCCCACCTGCTGGAGATCCCCTGCGTGATCGCCGCCTGCGTGGAGATCCTGGAGGGCAGCGGGCTGGAGGCACCTTGCCCCGACGACAGCGACTGCGAGCGCGCCCAGCGCTACTTGGAGGCTTTCGCCACCCTCCCCGAGGGCGAGGTTCCCGCCCCGCCGCCCCCTCGCCCCGTCGCCCGCCGCAGCAAGAAGACCCGCAAGTTCCTGCAGACCCGTGGCTCCCGCCTCAACAACCACGCTGAGGAGCCGCCAGTTGAGGCCGAAGGCTGCGGCAGCCCCCCGCTGCCCCCCCAGCTGCCCTCGCCCCCCCTGCCCGAGGGGCTGCCTCTGCCCTACGACAGCTTTGAGCTGCCCGAGGAAGAGGAGCTGCCCCCGCACCCCTTCCCCTTCCCCTACCAGCCGCCCCTGTCCCCCGAGGATGCCGATGAAGATGAGGATGCCATCGACCCTGACCTGATGGCGTACCTGAGCTCTCTGCACCACGAGTCGCTGGCGCCCGGGCTGGATACGCCCGACAAGCTGGTGCGGAAACGCCGCTCGCAGATGCCCCAGGAGTGCCCCGTCTGCCACAAGGTCATCCACGGCGCCGGCAAGCTGCCCCGGCACATGCGCACGCACACGGGCGAGAAGCCCTTCGCCTGCCAGGTGTGCGGGGTCCGCTTCACACGGTGAGTGCTGCCGCACGGAGACGCGTTGTCTGGTGGGTGCGCGAGGGCATCCCCCAGGGCACCTCCTGTGCCAACCCTACCGGTGCTTGGTTGCATCCCTGGCATGGTGCAGTGTGGGTACCTGGGGTATTTTGCACCCCGAGTGCTGCTGTATGGACCAGAGCATCCCTGTCTGATAGGTACCCAATGGCATCCCCCTTGGCACCTCCCCTTTCAACCCCGCCAACACGTGGCTGCGTCCCTGGTAGGGTGCATCGTGGGTCTGTGGGGTCTTCTGCACCCCATGGGTGCTCCTGGATGGACTGGACCATCCCTGCCTGATGAGTACACGACAGCAGCCCCCTTGGCACCTTCCCTGCCAGCCTGGTTGGTGCCTGGTGCCCTGGCATGGTGCAGTGTGGGTCTGAGGGGTCTTCTGCACCCCGCAAGTGCTTCTCCACATGGAGCATCCCTGCCTGATGGGTACAGAACATCCCTGCTACTCATCCCTGCCACGGGGCTACCATCCGTGCCATGGGGCTACCAGATCACTGCAGGCAAGTGGCTGCTTCCCCAGGGATATGGGCCACCCTGTGCTCTGCAGAGCATCCCTGCCACACATCCCTGCCATGGGGCTGCCATCCCTGCCATGGGGCTGCCATCCCTGCCGCGGGGCTACCAGCATCACTGTGGCCAAGTGGCTGCTTTACCAGGAATGCTGGCCACCACGTGCCCTGCATAGCATCCCTGCCATGGGGCTACCATCCCTGCTGTGGGGCTGCCATCCCTACTATGGGACTACCATCTCTGCCATGGGGCTGCCATCCCTACCATGGGACTACCATCCCTGCCGTGGGGCTACCAGCATCACTTGGCTTTATCAGCAACGCTGGTCACCCCGTGCCCTGCAGAGCATCCCTGCCGTGGGGCTACCACCCCTACCATGGGGCTACCAGTGTCACTGTGGCCAAGTGGCTCCTCCCCAGGGATGCTGGTCACCCCGTGCCCTGCAGAGCATCCATGCCATGGGGCTACCATCTCTGCAACTCTCTGCAAGCCTCTCCCTGTCACCCCCCAGGAATGACAAGCTGAAGATCCACATGCGCAAGCACACGGGCGAACGGCCCTACTCGTGCCAGCGCTGCAGCGCCCGCTTCCTGCACAGCTACGACCTGAAGAACCACATGCACCTGCACACGGGCGCCCGGCCCTACGAGTGCTACCTCTGCCACAAGGCCTTCGCCAAGGACGACCACCTGCAGCGGCACCTCAAGGGCCAGAACTGCCTGGAGGTGCGAACACGCCGTCGACGCCGCGACGAGCCCCCTCCTCAACCCACCGCTCCCCCCGGCCTCGACCTCTCCAACGGGCGGCTGGAGGGGCTGCGTCTCTCCATCGCCCATTTTTGGGGACCGGGAAGGATCAAGGAGGAGGAAGAGGAGGGTGAGGAAGGGTCGCAGCCGGATGGTGCTGTGAAGGTGGAGACGGCGTAGGGTGTCTCGTGTTGAACCAACCGGACCCACCAGGGTTTCTGTTCCCGTTTTTCCCCGTCATGGTTCATTCCCAATTATGCAAAGGGGGGGAACTCCCCCCCCCCGGCCGATTTGCACAATGGGGTGGGGGGAGGTCCCCGCTTCCCCCCGTCACCGTGCCCGGGTCCTCCCCTTGTTGTGCCCGGGCGGTGGAGCCCCAGTGGGGGGGATGAAGAGGGACCAAGGTGACCCCCCCCAAACCTCTCTCCCCCTCCCAGTGGGGTTGGGGACCCAAGGAACGAGCCCCTCCCATCCAAAAGAGGGGGAAGAGGTCTCCAAGATGCCCCCCCCATCCTCTCCAAGGTGAGTGGCGGGGAGGGGGGGCACCGCCCCGCGCTGTAAATAGCTTGTGTCCCCCACCCCCCAGCCCCTTCCCTATCCTGAGCAGCCCCCCCCCCCGGCGAGCCCCCCTCGCCCCTGCACTCCCGGCTGCTTTCTCTTGGTTGCACTATTCGGGTGAGCCCACCCGGGTGGGGGGGCAGCCCCGACCCCCACCCGAACCAACCCCTCCAACCAAAAAAAAACCCCCACCCTGGCCCTGTGGGACCCCTCTCCCTGGGCTGACCGGGCACAGCGGTCACCCCCAGCCCTTTGCACATGCTCCCCCTCCCCCCCCAACCCCCCAGGGTGCAACCCCCCCCCCCAGGGGAGCGGGGGGGGTGGTTTATTTGCCTAAAATAAGAGTTTATCTATATTTAAAAAGATGATGTAATATATTCCCCCCCCAGCCCCTCTGCTGCTGCTCGCCAGCGCTGCCCGGCCCCCCCTGCGCATCTGTCCCTTGCCGTGGGGTGCCAGGAGGGGGGTGATGGGGACGGGATTTGGGGGGCAGGGAGGGGGGGGGGCGCTCAGCTCCCGTCATGGCTTTAAAAGTGCCTTATGGTGAACTTGAACTTTGCGGCTACTTGAACCTCTCTGGTGTCAGGAACCAAACAAATCATCGGCTGGCGGCCGCCCCCCCCCCCGCCACGTCGCCTCTGTCTGTCTGTCTGTCTGTGTTTGTTTTTTTAAACGAAGGCTGCTTGGTAATAAATGGAGAAGCAGGGACCCCCCCTTCGTGCCCGACCTTCTGTCCATCCCGTGTGCATCACCCCCCCCCCCCCACCTTCGCATATCCGGAGCATCCCTGGGGGGAGCAGAGTGGGGCTGGGGGCACCGTGGGGCTGGGGGGTACCACGAGGATGATGGTGAGAGCATCATGGGGCTGAGGGGAGTGTGGGGATAGAGATGGGGGCATCAGGGGGCTGAGGGCGCCACAGGGATGAAGATGGGGGAATTGAGGGGTTGGGGGCACCGTAGGGATGGAGAAGGGGCACCATGGGGCTGGAGAAGGGGCACCATGGGGCTGGGAGGACCACAGGGATGGAGATGAAGGCGTTGAGGGGCTGGCGGCACTGTGGGGACATGGACAGGTCTGTGGACAACATGGGGCTGGGTGCCCCATGAGGATGGAAACAGGGGCACCGTGGGGCTGAGGGCACCGCAGGCCTGGGGCTGGGGGCACCACAAGGTGAGGACCACCATGGGGTGCGAGGCACCAGCTCAGGACACTGGGCCGTTGGTGACTCAAGAACCGGGTGCTTTATTCACCAGTCCTTCCCCACCCACCCCAAGGGCTCTCGGCTTCCAGCGCGTTGCTCAGGCTCCAGCGACATCCCCAGAGCCTGGCCCTGCGTCCTCGCTGCCACGTGGCACCATCCGCCCGTCACTGGGCCCTGTCCTCACTGCTTCTCCGTCACCACCTCCTCCAGCTCAGCCCCGCTGCTCTCAGACTGATCCTGGTAGCTGTAGTCCAGGCTTGGGGGAGACAAAGGTGGGGTTGGGGACCAGCACCTCCTGGGCCAGGGGTGCCATCGCCGTCCCCATGGCCATTGCTCACCTGTAGTACGTGTCGTCCGAGCTCTCCCGGTCGCTGGCTTCCCCTTCACTCTCTCCGCTCTCCTCCTCCTTCAGCTGGGCGTGCAGCCAGGCTGCCAACTTGGGGGGCAGCCGGCGATTGCCCCACTGGCCCCCCGCCACCTCCCGGATGCGCTGCCGCAGCAGCCGTCCCCGCTCCTGCCCCCGCAGCGCCCGCGCAGCGCCCACCCACAGGGCCACCATCTCCTCGTCGCTGGAGTCCCTGCAGGGGCAAGACAGGGCGGGTGGGATGAAAACCCTCACCACCCACTGTGTTCCACCCCTCCTCAAGCTCTGGTGGGCTCCATGCTCACAACTCCTCGTCCTCGGGTTCCTCGTAGGTCAAGGGGCCCATGCAGATGGAGCAGACGTTGTGAAGGGTTTGGTAGCAATCGCTGCAGAAAAGCCCTGGAGAAAAGAACAGTTGGGGTTGTTCAGCCTGGAGAAGAGAAGGTTCCGGGGAGACCTTAGAGCAGCCTCCCGGGACTGAAAGGGGCTCCAGGAAAGGTGGGGAGGGACTTTTTACAAGGGTCTGGAGCAATAGGACAAGGAGGAACAGCTTTAAATTGGAAGGGGGAAGATTTAGATTAGACGTTAGAATGAAATTCTTCCCGATGAAGGTGGGGAGGCCCTGGCTCAGGTTGCCCAGAGAAGTGGTGGCTGCCCCATCCCTGGAGGTGTTGAAGGCCAGGCTGGATGGGGCTTGGAGCCCCCTGATCCAGTGGGAGGTGTCCCTGCCCGTGGCAGGAGGGTGGAACTGGATGGGCTTCGAGGTTCCTTCCAACCCAAATGATTCTGTGATTCTACGATTCTATGAAAACGGGGTGGGAGATGTGAGGGGGGATGTGGACGATGTCCCCATTGTAGATGGGGCTTCTACCTTTGCAGTTGGGGGTGATGCAGGCGATGAAGTTGGGCTGTTCTGCCACCTCACAGGCCAGGCAGCGTTTCTGCTGGATGCCCAGGAGCCCAGCCAGCTGGGGGATGAGAGGCAGCCTGCAAAGAGGGAGCCGATGTTCCAGGGGGGCAATATCACCCTGCAGGGGGGTGGCGTTGCCCTTTTGCAATGCCCAGCAAGGCTCTTATGGGATTAGGATAGCTCCAATTGCACGGATTCATCTTACTTGGCGAAGAGGTTGCCTTCGGTGGTGTCCCCTCTGTGGCCCATGGCAGCTCGGCGCAGGGCACGTGCCAGCCCTGCCCGCTGTGCCAGGATGGTGCTGTGCAGGAAGAGCGTGCGCTCCTGGAGTGAGAGAGATGGGGTGTGAGGGCAGGCGGTTGCTGGGAGGAGGGGGGGAAGCAGAGGGAGGAGGGGGGTTCTGACCTGCTCGCGCTCGGGGTAGTAGGCGGCACACAGCACGCGGCGCAGGCGCGCCATGTAGCAGCCGAAGGCGGCAATGAAGAGGCAGATGCCGTACAGGAGTCCTGGTGCAAAGAGGACAAATGATGCAGGGGTGACCTCCACGGAGCCCTCCAAATGCCTGGCACGCCGAGGGGCAGCAGCCCTGCTCACCCATGCTGATGTAGGTGTTGTAGTCGGGCTCCACGGGCTGCGGGATGCAACGCTGCGAGAACACCGTGATGTTGCCCTGCTGCAGCACGTCGAAGGCAGACACCAAGTCCCGGAAGATCTCACTGGTGTAGCCTTCTCCTTCAACAACGATGCCCATCACCTTCGGCGCTGTGGAGGCAAACAGCTCAGCCCAGGGTGGGTAAAAGGGCACCCACTGCCCTAAAACCCCATCCCCAGTCAACAAAGCACCCAAAGCAAGGCGGGTGCCGCTCACCCCTGGCGATGATCTCCCCCTTCAGATGGTGCCGGGTGAGGTCAAGCATCCAGAAGAAGCTGTAGTCGGCCAGGATGATGCTGAAGCCAAAGAGCATGTGGCGCAGGACCCCCACCAGCTGCAGCCCGTACTGGCCCCGCTCCTGCCGCGACAGCAAAAGCCCGACTGGGTGGGCACGGGAGCACCGTGAGGCCCTGCTGTGATGGGACTCAGCACGGTTGCCCACCGTGGGCTGGGCTGGGCTGTGTGACGCCCCCCACCATTGGGCTGACCTGGAGAGATGTATCGGCCCCTCTCCCAGTTGGTGAGGGGCAGCACGGTGGCTTTGCCCTGCTCTGCAAACTGCTGGTCGAGCTCTATGAAGCGCCGCGTGATGTAGATGTTGTCGAAGGGGTCGTCCTGCAGGTAGCGGTGACGGTAGAAGAGCGCCCTGGGGACACGGGGACAATGCTGGGCACCAGCACGCTGGCTCCTGGTCCCCACAGGAGCCCCGAGCGGGACCCCAGCCCACTCACTGGATGTAGATGTAGAGGATGACCCCGAAGGTGATGTGTGTGAAGAGCGCCAGGGCCTGGTGGAGGGGCAGCAGGCGTCGGCTCACATCATCCATGATGTCCAGGGCCACCTCCCCCAGGGTCTTGCTGGAGTTGAAGTTGACTTGGAAGTGATGCACGACTGAGATGTTGAACTCAAACTCCTGACGGACACGGTTCAAAGCGCCCGCGATGGCTGCGAAGGTGATGATGAGGGGCTGAGCGGTGCTGGGGGTGTCAGGGCAACAGCCGAGAGGGGGGCAGACAGGGACCCCCCAAGCCAGCTGTGGCACTGGGATACTCACGGTCTGCGACCGTCCTCTTGAGGAAGGACTGGATGTAGTCGGGGATGATGCAGAAGAGGGTGGTAACTGTGGAGAGTGGGGGAGTTTCAGCTGGGGTGGCCCCCACCCCCCCACCGCAGAGGGAGAGGGCCCCACGCACCCTTGGCCAGCCCACAGAGGTACTTGAAGGGGACAATGACGTAGCAGACGAAGTAGAGGAAAGGGATGGTGCGCTCGCAGGAGTCCTTGGCATCGTCGAAGAGGCGCACGCAGCGGTCGTAGGGCTTGCCCAGATCCTGGTTGCAGATCTTGCCCATGTCCACCAGCCACAGCCAAACGTTGCGCAGGGCTCGGGCTGCGGGCAGGGAGCAGGCGTTAGGTGACAGGGACAAGGAGAGGCCAAAAATGGGATGACGGGGTGGTGCTGGAGCCAGGGAGACACTCACTCACTCACTCACTCACTCACTCACTCACTCACTCACTCACCAACATAGGTGACCGAGTCCGTGATGGAGTGGAAGAACTTGCGGATGCGGTCACAAACCGTCTTGGCTTTCTGAGAAATGTCCTTGATTTTGCCCAACGCCTCTGTGGAGAAAGGGGACCCTTGAGCATACCTCGAGGAGTGAGAGCAGCTGAGGGGCCAACCAGCACTGCTGGGGGTGCCCCCATCCCAGTGCCTCAGCCCAGCCCCTCCTCTCACCCAGCAGGGGTTCCTGGGCGCTTTGCATGCGCTCGGCTGTCTGGTTGAGGGCGAGCTCAGCCCCACACGACAGTGACTCGGCCGTCTGGGAGAAGTTGTGCAGGATGTTGGAGCAGGGGCCCTGCACGGCCATGCCCATCGCCAGCAGCAGCAGCAGCATCTTCCCTTCCTCTGCAGGGACAAAGAGGGGCTCAAGTGGGACCCAGCACCCTGCCCCACCCCAGGTTCCCCGGTGGTGGGACCCAGAGCTCCTTACTGGTGAAGACATAGGGCAGCGACAGCAACACGGTGACCCTGGCCTTGATGGAGAAAGCCATGCCCAGCCCCAGCCCCACAGCCAGGCTGGATGTGGTGACCAGGCAGTACCAGATATTGTGGCCCTGTGCCAGCAGCACCAGAGCCCCGTACAGACTGGCCAGGGCCATGCCCAGCGCGAAGCCACCAGCGCTGCGGGCCAGCTTCCGCATCTTGCTCTCCTCCTCCTGGTCCCTCTGCTGGGGAGGCTGCTTGCCCTTGGACCACCAGGCCCGGCTCTTCCAGCGACCCTTCAGCCCATGCAGGGCTCTGCCCAGCCGTGAGGTCTGCCCCATGCTGGGCTGAGCTATTCCAAGCTCCTGGTGCTCAACCAAGCTCCTGGGGCAGGGATCCAGTGGGTGGGATGCACAGTTTACAGTCAGCTGGGTTCTAGGTATCACCTCTGCTGTAACCGGGGGAGCGTCTCACCGTAACCATGGGAACAGCTGACCATTGTCAGTGCCACAGAAACGTTCGACTGCCACCAGGAGGAGACGCTGGCTCCTGACTGGGAGCTCCCATCCGGGACGGAGACCCAGAAAAAGCAGAAAGCACCCAACACGAGTGAGTTCCCTTGCCACCCCAGCCCCAGGCAGCGCTGCCCGTGGGCGGTGAGAGAGGCCAGGGCTGACACTGCCTCCCCACCCAGCCCTGAAGCGAGCAGTGGTCTCGCTGCTGCCCGCCCTGTGCAGTCGCTTCCTCTGGAGCCAGCCAGACCAGTACCGCGGCAGCAAGTTTGTGCTTGGTGCTGGCTTTGGGACCCTCCTTGGCCTTGGTGAGTGCACCCACTGCTGGGCACGGTGTGGTAGGGCGATGGCACTGGGGCTCGGAGCTCATTTGGGGGTGTCTCAGGGCTCTGCCAGATCCTCATCGTCCCCTTGAACATCGCGGAGGTACGGAAGGTGCAGCTCTCTTGTGCTCTGACAGGTGAGGATGGGGCTGGGAGGGGGCTGGGGGCCAGCAGAAGTCCCTGGGGGAGGTCTCTGTGGGTCTGTGGAGACATCTCTCCTCTCCTCGCAGCGGTGACTGCCTTGGGGTGGGCCACATCCCCCCACTTTCGCTGCGCCAGCCTGCTGATGGTCCCCAAGTTCCTGGGCAAGGAGGGTCGGGCCTACGTCCTCTCCTTCGTCCTCGCCGCCATCTACAACGGTTGGGCCCTCCCCACATCCCCATCACCCCCAGGCGCGCCCTGAGGGCTGGCAGGGTCTGAGCCAACCCTGTTGGCCCCCAGGGCCTGTGACCAACGTTTGGCACAACCTGAACGAGGTGACCCGCTCGCTGGGCTGCGTGGCCGAGCTGCAGGTCAATCACAGCCAGCAGCTCTGGCGAATGTCGACAGCCCAGATGCGCACGATGATGGTGAACTTGGCGGTGAGGATTGCGGGGGCCTGGGGTGGGGGGTGGGGGGGATGTGCTGAGGAGCAGGGTCAATCTTTTGTGTCTCCCTCCCCGTCAGCGGAGCGGGGAGACCCTGGATGTGGAGATGAAGGACGTCGCGCGGGGCTTCGTGGAGCTGAACAAGGAGGTGGCCAGCGACTCGGGGTATGACCCGTGGCAGAAGTGGATCCTCAAGAACCAGCGGGAACTCAGCACCCAGGAGCAGTACGAGGAGAAGACCAAGCTGCGTTGCACCTGTGAGTGGGGCAGGCAGGAGGCTGCTGGCACGTAGGGCTGGCAGGGGATGGGGCTGCTGCAACCCCACTGGCCCCACAGGGCACCCCAGATGGTGTCCAGGCCAGGAGGGATGGGGCACATGGGGGGGCTGACACCTTCTGCCCCCCAGATTTGATCGAGTTGGGCATGGAGCGATGCCAGGAGTGGTTCACCGAGAAGTACGATGCTTGCATGGACGCAGTGCATGTGCCCATCATCAGCCACATCCTCTGCCTGCCCATGAAGATGAAGTTCATCTGTAACATTGCCAAAGGTGGGAGATGCTCAGGACCCCCATCCTGGCCTCCCTTGATTGGGTGGCTCCAATTCTGTTCCCCACAGCCCCCAGGACAGCAGGCGCAGCCCGTGCAGGGGCAATGTCTGGGGCTCCTGGCTCTGCCAGCACCGATCCTGCTCCTCATGAGGTTCAACAAGGCCAAACGCAAGGTCCTACACCCGAGTCGGGGCAGTGCCTGGTTTCAGCACAGGCTGGGGGCGATGTGACTGCAAGCAGCCCTGTGGAGAAGGACTTGGGGTGCTGGGGGATGATAAGATCCACTTGAGCTGATAAAAGTGTGCTCAGAGCCCAGAAACCCCCCACGTCCTGGGCTGCAGCCAGAGCAGTGGGACCAGAGAGAAGGGAGAGGATGCTGCCCCTCCGCTCCGCTCTGGGGAGAGCCCACCTGGAGCCCTGTGTCCTCTTCTGGAATCCCCAACGTGAAAAGGATTTGGAGCTGTTGGAGGGAGTCCAGAGGCGGCCACGGAGATGATCCCAGGGCTGGAGCACCTCCTGTATGAGGACAGGCTGAGAGAGTTGGGGTTGTTGAACCTGGAAAAGAGAAGGCTCTGGGGAGACCTTAGAATAGCCTCCCAGTATGGAAAGGGGCTCCAGGAAAGCTGGGGAGGGACTTTTTACAAGGGCCTGGACGAGGGGGAAGGGCTTTGAATTGGAAGGGGGAGATTTATATTGGACATTAGGAAGAAATTCTTCACGATGAGGGGTGAGGAGGCCCTGGCCCAGGTTGCCCAGAGCAGTGGTGGTTGCCCTATCCCTGGAAGTGTTGAGGGCCAGGCTGGATGTGGCTTGGAGCCCCCTGATGCAGTGGGAGGTGTCCCTGCCCATGGCAGGGGTTTGGAATTGGCTGGGCTTTGGGGTCCCTTCTAACCCAAACCGTTCTGATCCCCTCAGTCGTGGATGGCTGGTGCACAAACAACATCCCTGTGGACAGCAACTTCGGGCAGATGTATGACCAGGTGAACCACTCCGCCAACAGCTTCAGCCAGGACTTCAGCACCAGTGTGGTCATCCAGGTGGGTGCTGGTCCCTTCCACCCAGGGCTGGGGCAGGGGAGGGATCCTGCCTGGCCACACGGTGCATCTGCTGCAGGAGGAGAGCCGCGAGATGCTGCTGGGCAACGTGTCGGCGGAGCAGCTGATGGAGGACGTGACCTCGATGCTGCAGCAGCACGGCACCCACCTGGACCACGCCATCTCCTTCTTCCGCTTCTTGCTCTCCTTTACCGTCCTCCTCATCTTCATCTCGTGAGCCTTGGGATGGGGAGAGGGTGGGCACCTCTGTGTCAGCCACAGGGCACTGAGAGGTGGGGGCCTTCTTTGGTCTGAAAGGGCACAAGGAAAAGTCCCTTTAATTCCCCTGGACCTCCTCTCTTTGCCAGGTCTTTCTCCTACACCAGGAAGTACTGTCGGGACATTGGCTTCGACAACATCTACATCACCACCTACTTTCGCCAGATTGATGCCCGCCGCAGGAAGCAGGTGAGGGGACAGAAGCTCTGTCCCTGTCCCTGTCCCCATGGTGACACCATGCCCCTCAATGCCTCCAGCCACAGCCCTGTGGTCCCCCAGCCCCATGGTGCCCACAATTCCATCCTCATGATAGCTCCAGCCCCATGGTGCCTCCAGCCCCATGGTGCCCCCAACCCAATGGTGCCCCATTTCTATCCCTGTGGTGCTCCCAGTCCCTGTCCCTGTGGTGTCCCCAGTCCCTCAATGCCCCCATTCCCAACACTGTGGTGCCCCCAGCCCCATGGTGTCCCCAGCATCCTGGTGCCCCCATAGCCAGCCCTGTGGTGGCCCCAGCCCCATGTGCTCCCTTTCCATCCTTCTGGTAACCGCACCCCCATGGTGTCTCTGTCCCCATACCCGCGGTCCCCCCAGCCCCGTGGTGCCCCCACTTCCATCCTCGTGGTACTCTCAGCCCCGTGGTGTCCCTGCTCTTTCTCCCCCAGCAAAAGCGGACGCTGCTGCCCCTGCGCCGGGCAGAAGTCTCGGGTGTCATCTTCCCGTGTCGCTTGGCCGTGCAGTCACTTGAGTGGAAGGAAATGGTGAGGGGTTGTTGGGGGAGTCAGGGGGGCTGGGGGGCTGGGCTGGGGGCCCAGGTGGTGATAGTCCCTACTCCCTGCAGGTGCTGGAGCTGCTGGAATGCATCCCACCTCTCCTCTGCCTCCTCCTCGCCTTCAGCCTGGACCATATGCTCTTTACCATGCTCAGCATCATCCAGCAGCACTCCTTCACCCAGTACTCCTTCTACAGTGAGCCTCCAGCCCCAACACAAGGGTGTCCCCCCCCACCTTCTACCCACTTCCCCAGCCCTGCAGCCCCCTCCACCACATCCTCCTGTCCCACAGGCAGCCACCACTTGGCCGTGCACGTGCCAGGCAAATCCCTGATGGCTCGGCTCTTGAGGAATGCCATAGGTGCCCTCAACGTCTCTTCTGAGACCCATCTAGAGACGTCCAACATCGGTGAGCCCCTTCAGGCAACAAGACCTCCCCTCCATGTGTCCATGGCTTGGTGGCCCCTACTGGGGGGGCTCAGCTTTGCCACCGTGTCCCCAGCCTGCCTGCCGCAGCCACGGGCCATGATGAGGGAGCAGTACGTAAGGAGCTGCGTGCCCCTGGCCGTGCTGGTGCTGCTCTGCCTGCTCCAGGTCTACGCCTACCGCCTGCGCCGCGTCATCGCCACCTTCTACTTCCCCAAGGTGAGCGGCAACACTGATGCCCATCACAACCCCTCCCAGGGAGCCGTTTTCGGGGTGGGTTGGTGCCCCCGGCCACCCCTCATGGTCTTTGTTGGCGCAGCGGGAGAAGAGCCGGGTGCTCTACCTTTACAACAAGCTGCTGCTGCAGCGACAGAGCTTCATCCTCCGGCAGAAGCAGCGCATTGCCCAGCGGGCATGGCAGCCCCCGGGACTGGTGAGTGGGGCTGGGACCACACTGGGGGGGCTGGGGGGGCCAGGGGGCTTTGATGACCCCAATCCCAGCTCTGTTCCCCCGTGGGTTGACCTCTCATAGAACCACAGGCTCATGGAATGGTTTACGTTGGAAGGGACTTCAAAGCCCATCCAGTTCCACCCCCCTGCCATGGGCAGGGACACCTCCCACTGGATCGGGGGCTCCAAGCCCCATCCAACCTGGCCTTCAACACTTACAGGGATGGGGCAGCCACCACTGCTCTGGACAACCTGGGCCAGGGCCTCCCCACCCTCATCGGGAAGAATTTCATCCTAACGTCTAATCTAAATCTTCCCCCTTCCGATTTAAAGCTGTTCCCCCTTGTCCTGTTAGTCCAGGCCCTTGTAAAAAGTCCCTCCCCAGCTTCCTTGGAGCCCCTTCAGGTACTGGAAGGCAGCTCAGCCCCACATGTCCTCATCCCCACCGTAGGGGACATTGCTGCTGCGTGGCTGGATGCGCCGGAGCTGCACCGTGTGCGGGGAGCCCAAGACCCCCTGGGACCACATCTGCCCCGTGGTGGCCTGTGGCGCCTCGTACTGCGGGCAGTGCTGGAGGGAGGCGGGCGGCGTGTGCCTCGCCTGCAGCCCCGTGGACCACGGCCTCCTGCAGGACAGCAGCGAGGAGGTCTGGTACGACGCCTGAGGGGCTTTCACAATAAAGGTTGTTGGCAAAGTGTGGTGGTGAACGGAGCTCAATGCATTCGGTGGCTGATCACACGTGGTGTCCCCAGAGCTCCAGGTTGGGGACAGTTCTGTTTAACCCCACCTTTATCCGTGATCTGGATGAGGGGATTGAGTGCTCCCTCAGTCACTTTGGAGGTGACACCAAATTGGGGGTGTGGGTACCATGAGGATGGAAACGGGGCCTGTTGGGGCTGAGGGCACTCCAGGGTTGGGAATGGATGGTGTTGATCTTCTGAAAGGTAAGGAGGTTCTGCAGAGGGACCTGGCCGGACTGGATCCATGGGGTGGAGGGCAGGAAGGCTCTGCAGAGGGATTTGGCCAGGCTGGAGCAATGGCCAAGGCCAACGGGATGGGGTTCAACAAGGCCAAGTGCTGGGTCCTGCGCTTGGGCCACAACAACTCTCCACAACAATCCAGGCTTGGGGAAGAGTGGCTGGAAAGCTGCCTGGGGAAAAGGCCCTGGGGGTGCTGGTCAACAGCAGCTGAACATGAGCCAAGAGTGGCCCAGGGGGCCAAGAAGACCACCAGCATCCTGGCTTGCATCGGCCATGGGGTGACGAGGAGGAGCAGAGAAGGGACCGAGCCCAGAATGGAGAAGGTGGGAGTCCCCCACTATATGGGGTGATGGAGGGGGGTTGTCTCTGGAGTCCAGAATGCAGAAGGTGGGGGTCTCCACTGCATGAGGTGATGGAGTGGGGGGCTTCTGGAGTATGGAATGGAGAGGGTGGGGGTCTCTGGAGCCTGGGCTGCAGAAGGTGTGGGTCTCCACTTTTTGGGATGATGGGGAGGCGGGATCTCTGGTGCCTGAGCTGGAGCAGCTGAGGTTCTCTGGTGTACTTGGTGATGAGGGAGGCGTTCTCTGGAGTCTAGGATGCAGAAGGTGGGGGTCTCCACTGCATGAGGTGATGGGAGGGTCTCTGAAGTATGGCATGGAGAAGGTGGGGTGGAGAAGCTGAGGGTTTCCCCTGCATGGGGTGATGAGGGGGGTGCCTCTGGAGCTCGGGGTGGAGATGATGGGGGTCTCCACTATCTGGGATGATGGGGTGGGGGTCTCTGGCGCCCGAGCTGCAGCAGGTGGCGCACCCTGGCCCCCCATCCGCGTGACCACCCCCCCCCCCCCCCCGCCGCACTAGGCGGTACCGGTAGCGGCGGGGGAGGAAGCTCCTCCTCCTCCTCCTCCCCCCGGGCGGTGCCGGTGCCGGTGCCGGGCCATGCGCGGGGCGGGGGGCCGGGAGCCGCCAGCTCGGGGCCACCGAGCCCCGCTCGGGCTGCGGGGAGGCCATGGGGCGGCTGCTCTTCACCCTCATCCTCATCATCCTCGGTACCGGGGCCAGCGGGAGCGGAGGAGGTGAGCAGGGAGAAGGGGTCCCGGAGGATGGGAGGGGCCAGAGGGTGGAGGATTGGGGGTCCCGGAGGATAACGGAGGGGGGGGGAGAGGACGGAGAATGGAGGGGGGACCCG
Source organism: Dromococcyx pavoninus (assembly GCA_033558185.1). Taxonomy (NCBI): domain Eukaryota; kingdom Metazoa; phylum Chordata; class Aves; order Cuculiformes; family Neomorphidae; genus Dromococcyx; species Dromococcyx pavoninus. The sequence continues at coordinate 29,856 of JAUMJL010001989.1, forward strand.
GAGGATGGAGAATGAGGAGGTGGTCCCGGAGGATTGGAGGGGGGAGACCCTTAGGCTGAGGGAATCCTGGGAAGGTGGGTCCCGGAGGATGGGGGTTCCCAGGAAGGGGTAGGTCCTGGGAGATGAAGGCTAAGAGGGGGGTCCCGGAGGATTGGTGGGGGGTGTGTCGCGGAGGATGGGAGTTCCCAGGAACTGGGAGGTCCCGGCGGATGAAGAGGGGATCTCAGAGGATGAGGGGGGGTCCTGCAGAATTGGCGGGGGGCGACTATGTCTGCCAGCCCCGGGCATCTCGCAGCAGCCGGGGGAGTCAGGACGGGGGGTCGTGGGATGCTGGGGGATGGGGGGTGTCCCGGGGTTTGCGGGGGGTATCGGTATGTGTCCCCCAGCCCGGGGCATCGCGCAGCAGCCGGGAATCGGGACCGGAGGACGCGGGGTGCTCAGGACCGGGCGTGTCCTGGGAAAGGAGGGGGTCCCGGGTTGCATCTCTCTCTCCGTGCCAGACACTCCTGGACTGGGGGGGCCATGGAGAGCAGGGGGGTCTGTGTCGGGAGCTCCAGGCTCCTGCGCCCCTGGAGAGCCGGAAGGATGGGGGTGTGGGGGGGGGATGGGGTGCACTGAGTCAGCCGGGCCTCCCAGTCCCGCCCCGCTTCCCGAGCTGGTTGGACTGGGGTGACGCTAGGGCTGGCAGGGGTCCTTGTCTCCCCCCTCCCGTGTCCCACCGCCTACGGGCATCCTCCCAGCCTCGGGGGGTGCTGCATCCCGGGAGCTGCTGGGGTGAGCGAGGGGTCCCTGTTCCTGCTGCCCACCGAGCCCTACCCTGACTGGGGGGATCTGCATGGTGACAGGTCACAGGGGGCTGGGGGTTCTGGGCTGTGATGGGTGACCATGGGGGTCTGGGCTGTGGTAGGGGACCATGGGGTGATGGAGCTGTGACAAGTGGCCGTGGCGTGACAGGGCTCTGAGGGGTGACCATGGGGGTCTGGGCTATGACAGGTGACCATGGGTTGTCAGGGCCGTGATGGGTGACTGAAGGGTGACCATGGGGTGACTGTGGGGGTCTGGGCTGTGACTGGTGACTGTGGGGTGACGGGCCCTGACAGGGTGGCTCTGGGCCTGTGCAGGTGACAGCTGGCCGCAGCGCCACACAGAATTGGGTCACTCCTGGCACGTGACACCACGAGTCCTGCGGGGTGACCGGACCCTCAGCCTGGCAGAGGCAACACAGGTGAGCCCCTGCCATGTCCCTGGGGTGTCCCCCCATTGTGGGAGCTTGGGATGGTGGGGTGGGGTCTACCTGCCCCCTGCCCCCTTCCCATGCAGGACCTCAGCAGGAACCCCCAAACCCCAGGATCCGAGCACCTGGGGGCAGGGAGGGGCGATTCCCAGTAGCCCCCCTTCTCTCCCAGTGCCGGGTGGGACCTTACTGGGTTGGGACCCCCCCGGCCTCTCTCCCGGCGCGGCGGAAGGACCCAGCCCTCCCCATAGCCGTTGGGAGTCTCTCCAGCGTTTCCGCCGCCCTGTGCCGCGCAGGAAGGGCGGGGGGGCCTCTTGTGCGACCCCCCCAGCACAATGAGCCTGGGAGGGAGGGGCATTTCCTGCGAGGCGTGAGGGTGGGGGGCCAGGGTGGGCAGGAGATCCCTTCCGACCGCTCCCTGCAGCCCCCCCAACAGCACCCCACGTTCCAGAGTGTGGGGGGGCAGAATGGGAGAGGACGCCCAGTCAGCACAGGGATGGGGCTGGGGGGGCTCCTGTAACGTCTGCCCCCCTCTGGCAGGGAGGGTTCCCCGCCCAACTGAGGGTCCTGCTGGAGCTGGAGGGGATGTGGCTGGAGCTGGAACTGGAGCAAAACTGGTGAGTTGGGGGCTGGGGGGGGGGGGGAGCAGAGCCGGGGCGGGGGGGGGGGGGGGGGGGGGCAGGGGGGCGGGATCCTGTCTTTGCGAATGGGAGGGGTTCCATGGACTCAGTCTCCATCCACGGTGAGCAAGGGGTGGGGGTCTGGGGGATTCTCTCTCTGTCCATGGTGTGGAGGGGGTGGAGGTGTGGGGGACCCTCTTTCCATGGATGGAGTTAAAAGGGTGGGGTCTGGGGACCCTCTCTCCATCTGTGGTGTGGAACGGGTGGGGTCTAGAGACCCTCTTTCCATACATGGTGCACAAGGGGTGGGGCTTTTGGGAACTCTCTCTCCATGAGTGGTTCATGCAGGGTGGGGGTCCCATGGGCTCCATCTCCATCCATGATGCACATGGAGTGAGGGTCTCTTGTTCCCCTTCTCTATTTGTGGTGCACAAGGAGTGGGGTCTGGGGGACCCTCACTCCATCCATAATGTGGAAGGGGAGGGGTTCTGGGGTCCCTCACTCAATCCATGGTGCACATGGAGTGATGGTCCCTTGTTCCCGCTTTCCATCCTTGGTGCATGAGTGGTGGGGGTCTGAGGAACCCTCTCTCCATGAATGGTTCATACAGGGTGGGGTCCATCTCCATCCATGGTGCACATGGAGTGAGGGTCCCTTGTTGGCCTTCTCCAGCCATGGTGCACAAAGGGATGAGATCTGGGTGACCCTCACTCCATCCGTGGTGTGCCCACAGTAGGGTGGGAAACACCGGGGTCCCCCTTTTCATCAGTTGGGGTTCTCAGAGTGGGGTGAGGGGGGGTCCCTGCCAGGAGGTGACACTTGTCTCTGGCAGGGAGCTGGTGCTGGGCGCTGGGACACTGCTCTATTACCTGCCCAATGGCACGCGGGTGACACAGGAGGCGAGTGAGGAGGTGGGTTCCATGGACACAGTGTCACCAGCAGTGTCCCCGAGCGGTCCCTGTGCCCCAGGGGGGCCCCAGCCCCGAGCTGGCTCCTGAGTTCCCCTCTCTGCTGCAGGAACATTGCTGCTACCGAGGGACGGTGCGGGGCTTCCCCGGCTCCTGGGCCAACCTCTGTGCCTGTGCCGGGCTCAGGTGAGCCCCCTGCCCCAGTGTCCCCAAGCCCAGGTCCCACCACACCGTTGGTGCCTCCCGTCCCCATCCCTGGTGTCCCCCTCAGCTCCCACTGCGCCACTGATGCCTCCTGTTCCCACCCCCAGTGGCCACATCCAGCTGTCAGAGAGCAGGAGCTACGGGCTGGAGCTGGATGCCCGTGGCTCCCCGGGGCAGCACATCGCCTACCGGCCACGGCAGATCCGGCTGGCACCGCGGGCATGTGGGCAGGACCCCCTGGACCCGCCCCAGGTGGAGGAGACAGAGCCTCCCCAGCTGCAGAGGGTAGGTGATCCGCGGGTCCCCAGCATCAGAAGGATATGGAACTGTTGGAGAGAGTCCAGAGGAGGGCACGAAGATGATCCAAGGGCTGGAGCAACTCCCATAAGAGGACAGACTGAGAGAGTTGGGGTTGTTGAGCATGGAGAAGAGAAGGCTCTGGGGAGACTTTAGAGCAGCTTCCCAGGACTGAAAGGGGCTCCAGGAAAGCTGGAGAGGGGCTCTTGATCAGGAAGTGCATGGACAAGACTAGGGGGAATGGCTTTAAATTGTAAGGGGGAAGATTTAGATGAGACATTAGGAAGAAACTCTTCACGATGAGGGGTGGGGAGGCACTGGCCCAGGTTGCCCAGAGCAGTAGTGGCTGCCCCATCCCTGGAGTTGTTCAAGGCCGGGCTGGATGGGGCTTGGAGCCTCCTGATGCAGTGGGAGGTGTCCCTGCCCATGGTGGGGAGTGAAAGTGGATGGGCTTTGAGGTCCCTTCCAACCCAAACCACTCCATGATTCTCTGATTCTATACTGGGGGTTGCATTTGGGATTTGGTGGATGAGAGGTTCTCGGAGGTCTCACCAGGGCGGAGCAGAGAGGCACAATCCCCTCCCTCTCCCTGCTGGTCCCACTGCCTTAGATGCTGCCCAGGACACGGTTGGTTTCTGGCCTTCAAGCACACTTTGCTGGCTTGTGTGAAGCTTCTACCCTGGAGGTGTCCAAGGCCAGGTTGGATGCAGCTTTGAGCCTCCTGATCCAGTGGAAAGTGTCTCTGCCCATGGCAGGGGGTATGGGCTTTGAGGTCCATTTCAGCCCAATGCATTCCATGACTCTGTATCCTGCCCCACCAGAGAGGGTCCTCTCACCCACACCCTTGACCCCCTCTCCTCCTCCCCAGGGCAAGCGGGCGCTGGAGGAGCAGCAGCGCTTCGTGGAACTGGTGATGGTTGTGGACAACACTGCGGTGAGTGCCGGGCGGGTGTCCCTGGCGCAGGGGCTGCCCTGCTCCCCTACTGCTCCCTCTGACCCCTCTCCCTTCACCCACAGTTCCAGAACTACCCTGACCTGCTGCGTGTCCGCACCCGAACCTTGGAAATCACCAGCCAGGTGGACGCGGTGAGTTGTCCTCATGGGCACAATCCATCCCAGCGCGGTGCTCAGCTTAGCTGTGCCCTCGCTGCCGTGGGGCTGTGGTACCATGGAATAACAACCACAGAGAGCAATCAGCATAAAACTCCAAACTCTTCAATACCGTGTGAAATCAAGTTTTAGTCACCTTATTAAAACAAGAAAGGTGACAAATAATTAGCGGGAGTTGACAACAAGTTAACAGTAAGAGCTTTAAAGGCAATGTATCTGATCATTACCAATTGCCCTATCATCATCAACATCCAGATCAGATCTGAAGAGCCTTTTCTTTTGGCAATTGGGAATTAAGAAAGATACTTCACCAATTGCCCCATCATCATCATCACCATCATCATCCAGATCCACAGTTGCTTGGGACCCCTTTTGCAGCAAAGATTTGGAGAGCCTTTCCCAGCAACTGGAGGGCCCTACACAGTCCATCCCCTCATAGGTGGGATCTCCAGAGATCGCTGCAAGGGGATCCAACTTTTATATCATTAAATAAACAATTTATGTCACTCTAAAAACGTGGGAATTATGGTCTCAGCTGCTCATTGCCCCCCACCCATCCTGGAGCGTGGCCAAGGCTCCAGAAAGGAGGGAAGGAAGGCAGAAGGATTTCTTTTTATTTTTAAACTAAGGAGATTGTCTGAGGTGAAGCTCTTTCTCCCTTTCACACAGTGTTCATGCTCATGAAGCTACAATTAAGGTGGCACAACCCAATTCCACTGATAAGGTGACGCATTTTCTCACACTCTGTGAGAAATACAGTTTTACTGATAATACAACTGAGAAGTTAGAGATTGGAAAGCGCACGCAGCGATGCAACACCAGTCATCCCTGGGTCACTTATTTGTTTTAGGCCTGTTGCTCAGGCCCTGTCACTTTAGGGGGCAGGGGTTTCCAACACCCCCTATGCCTCCTGCAGTTTTTCCAGCCGCTGGGATTGCGGGTGGCCCTGCTGGCAGTGGAGGTTTGGAGCGAGGGCGACCAGTTCGTGGTGGGCGGCAGCGCCCGGGCTGCACTGGAGCGGTTCCTGCGCTGGCGTCGCGAGGAGCTGCTGCCCCGGCTGCCTCACGACAACGCTCAGCTCCTCACGTGAGTGGGGGACAGGATGGGAATCGAGGGGAGAGGATGGGGATGAGGTGCACAGGCAGCATCCCCCACTCCGTGCTCTCTTCCTCCCCAGGGGTGCCCGCTTTGAGGACGTCTCGGTGGGGATGGCGACTCAAGCCTCCATATGTTCCCCCGCACGCTCCGGGGGGGTCAGCATGGTGAGTACCCCACATCCCCACCCCGTCCCCTCGCTTCCAGCCCCCCCGACCTCCCTTCAGGAGACCTGGAGAAAAGGAGGCTGAGGGGAGACCTCATCACTGTCTACAACTGCCTGAAAGGAGGTTGTAGTGAGGTGGGTGCTGGACTCTTCTCCCAAGTGACAGGTGATGGGACGAGAGGAAGCAGCCTCAAGTTGTGCCAGGGGAGGTTTAGAATGAATATTGGGAAAAATTTCTCCACAGAAAGGGTTCTCAGGCACTGGAACAGCTGCCCAGGGAGGTGGTGGAGTCCCCATCCCTGGAGGGGTTTAAAAGCCAGGTAGATGAGGTGCCCAGGGATGGTTCAGTAGTGGACAGGTACGGTTGGACTCAATGATCTCAAAGGTGTTTTCCAACCAAGCGATTCCATGATTCTACGGTTCCATGATTCATCCTGCAGGACCACTCGGTCAGCGTCCTCGTCGTCGCCTCCACCGTGGCCCATCAGCTGGGGCACAACCTGGGCATGCGCCACGATGATGCCGGGCGCTTCTGCGACTGCAGCGACCTCCGGCAGGACCGCGGCTGCATCATGGCATCACCCACGGGGTGAGGGCAGCGAGGACGGCCCGGGGGGGCCGAGGCTGGGACCCCCTCCTCGCCTCATCAGCCCGTTTCTGCTCCGCAGGCTGACGCCGGGCTTGAGCTTCAGCAACTGCAGCCGGTGGGACCTGGAGCACAGCCTGGGGCAGGGCCAGGGCTGGTGCCTCTCCAATGTCCCCGAGCCCCCGCGCCTCGCTGGGAGCCCCTACTGCGGGAATCGCTTCGTGGAGTCTGGCGAGGGCTGCGACTGCGGCCTCAGCGTGGTATGGGGGGGGTGGCTCTGGGAAGGCTGGGGTCCTCTCTGCAGTCGCTGCCCTTGTCCTGAGCCCAAGGCTCTGCCTGGGGTGCTGTGAAGCACCCCCTGCAGCCACCCCTTCTTGTCCTGAGCCCAGGGGTGCTTTGAGGCCCCCCTGCAGTCCCCCTGCCTTGTCCTGAGTCCAAGGCTCTGCCAGGGGTGCTGTGGGATCTCTCCTGCAGCTCCCCAACTTGTCCTGAGCCCAGGGATCTGCTTGGGATGTTGTGGGGTCCCGCTTGCAGCCCCCCCAGGCTTGTCCTGAGCCCAGGTCTGCCCATGCCATGGCTTTTCTTGGGGTGCTCTGAGGTCCCCCCTGCAGCCACCCCACCTTGTCCTGAGCCCAGGGCTGTGCCCGGGGGAGCTGTGTCCCAGGGCTTGCCAGGGGGGGATGCCGGTGCCTTCTGCTCACCGCAGCCCCCCTGCCTGCAGGAATGCACCGATCCCTGCTGCAACAGCACCTCGTGCCAGCTGCTGCCTGGCGCCGAATGCGCCACGGGGGACGCCTGCTGCCAGGACTGCCAGGTTTGGGGGTGCTCCGGCCGATCCCTGGGGTGTGTTTTTGGGGGTCCCTGCTTATCTGCCCGTGCCTTTGCCCCCCCACAGCTGCGCCGTGCCGGCCACCCGTGTCGGGAGCCGCTGGGTGAGTGTGACCTGCCAGAGTTCTGCGATGGGGTCTCGCCGCACTGCCCACCCGACGCCTTCGTGCAGGATGGGCAGCCCTGCGGCAGCGGGCGGGCGCGCTGCTACGGCGGAGCCTGTGCCACCTACGAGGGACAGTGCCAGCAGCTGCTGGGGCCAGGTACGGATGGGCAGGAATGGTGGGACTGGGGGTTTACTGGGGCCGGTTACTGGGGCCGGGTATGGCAGGGCTGTGGGGTTACTGGGGCTGTGGGGGTGCTGGGAGGTTACTGGGGCTGGAGAGGTGCTGGAGGCCAAGGGAGTTGCTGAACTTGATGCTCCCCTCACTGCAGGTGCCAGACCAGTCTCCAGCGCCTGCATGGCCTCGCTGAACACCAGAGGGGACGAACGTGGGCACTGTGGGCAGCTCCCCAATGGCTCCTACGTTGCCTGCACCCAGCAGTGAGTGCCACCACCCTCACTGCCCATTTTTCCCACCCCCATTGCCAGTTTCCCCAACTCCTTGCCTCTTTTTCCTCTCCCTCATTGCCCGTTTCCCCTGCTTCATGGCCCATTTCTCTCTCCATCGTTGCTAATTCCCCCATCATTGCCATTTCTCAGCCTGACATCACCCTTTTCCCCCATCCGTTTTGCCCCCTGCCGTCTGTTTCTCCCCCTTGCCCGTTTCTGCCCCCCGTGCCCGTTTCCTCCCTTTGCCCGTTTTCCACCCACACCAGTTTCCCACCCCTCGCCTGTTTTCCACCCCTCGCCTGTTTCCCCCCCCAAACACCTGTTGTTCAGCCCCGACCTGTTTTCCCCCGACCTGTTTTTCCCCTACCTGTTTGCCCCTTCCTCTCCTGTTTCCTCCCACCCTCGCCTATTTTCCCCTTCCTGATTGCCGGTTTCCCCCCCATCATCACCCTTTCTCCTCTGTCCTCTCCTGTTCCCCCCTCGCTTCTTTCTCCCTCACAACCCATTTTCCTCCCCCGTTCATTTCCATCCCCTTCATTTCTGCCCCTATTCATTTCTCCCCACCCATTTTTCTCCTCCACTCGTTTTCCCCCACACCTCTGTTTTCCCTCCCCCCATCACCGTTCACTCCCCCCTCATCACCGTTTCCCCCTTCTGTCTCCCCCCCATCTGTCCCCCCCTCACTGTCCCCCCTCCCCAGAGACGTGGGCTGTGGGATGCTGCAGTGCCAACGCGTCACCTCCCCAGACGGTGCAGCCACAGGGTCCTGCCCGGGGACACCCCTGCCCAGGGATGCAGATGTGAGCGACGCAGCCATGGTGCTGCCTGGCACCACCTGCGGTCCCGGCAAGGTGAGCCTGGCAAGGTAGGGAGGGGGCCAGGGAGGGGGTCACCTTATGCTGACCCCCCTGTGCCCCCCCACTCAGGTTTGCCTCCAGCACCGGTGCCAGGACGTGTCCGCGCTGGGTGACCAGCAGTGCCCCAACAAGTGCCATGGGCACGGGGTGAGTGTAGGGGGGTTTGGGGGTGTCAGGGGGACATTGAGGCTCAGTGTCACCCACCCATGGGTGTGCTCTTCACTGGGGGTGTGGGCCCAGAGAGCGGTGGGGAACGGAGCTCGATCCTGTTGGTGGCCGGTCACGCCAGGGCCAGGTGTCCCCAGGGCTCCAGGTTGGGGCCAGTTTTGTTTAACACCTTCATCCATGATCTGGATGAAGGGATCGAGTGCTCCCTCAGTCAGTTTGGAGATGACACCAAATTGGGTGAGAGTGTGGATCTGCTGGAGAGCAGGAAGGCTCTGCAGAGAGACCTGGTCAGGCTGGAGCTATGGCCAAGGCCAGCGGGATGGTGTTCAACAAGGCCAAGTCCTGGGTCCTACCCTGGGGTCACAACAACCCCAGGCAGCGCTGCAGGCTTGGGGAAGAGCAGCTGGAAAACTGTTTGGTGGAAAAGGCCTTGGGGGTGCTGGTCCACAACAGCTGAACATGAGCCAAGAGTGGCCCAGGTGGCCAAGAAGGCCACCAGCATCTTGGCTTGGATCAGCCACGGGGTGGCAGCAGGAGCAGGGATGGGATCGTCCCCCTGGATTCAGCGCTGGTGATGCCAAACCTTGAAGCCGGGTTCAGTTTTGGACTCCTCACTCCAAGAAAGACCTTGAGGGGCTGGAGCACATCCAGAGAAGGGAATGGAGCTGGGGAAGGGTCTGAAGCCCAGGGCTTCTGGGAGCAGCTGAGGTACCTGGGGTTGTTTGGTCTGGAGAAGAGGAGGCTGAGGAGAGACCTCATTGCTCTCTGCAGCTCCTGGAAAGGAGGTTGTGGTGAGGTGGGTGTTGATCTCCGCTCCCAAATAACAAGTGATGGGAGGAGAGGAAATGGCCTCAAGTTGCGCCAGGGGAGGTTTAGACTGGATAGTGGGAAACACTCCTTTACCAAAAGAGTGGTAAAGCCCTGGCAGAGGGTGCCCAGGGCGGTGGGGGAGTCCCCATCCATGGAGAGGTTTAAAAGCTGAGTGGACAAGGTGCTCAGAGATGGTTCAGTAGTGGACAGGGATGGTTGGATCCGATGATCTCAAAGGTCTTTTCCAACCAAACAATTCTGTGATCTCCCACAACTCTGAACTGTGTAGACGTGGCACCTGGGGACTTGGTTTGGTTGCCACGGTGGGGTTGTGCTGATGGTTGGACTGGATGAGCTTAAAAGTCTTCTCCAACCTCAACGATTCCCTGATTCCCCCAGGTGTGCAACAACCACGGTCACTGTCACTGCGAGCGTGGCTGGGCCCCCCCAACCTGCGAGAGCCCCGGCGCTGGGGGCAGCGAGGACAGCGGCCCCGTTGCCCTGGAGCGAGGTGAGGGCAGAGGCAGCGCCCGCTGCCACGCAAAGAATGGGGCTTTGTGCGGCCGGCGCTGCCCGAGCCGGCGTGGGGTGCAGCTGGGGGGGGGCTGACGTGCTGCTCTCCGCAGGGGGGAGCATCCTGCCCACGGCGCTGGTGCTGAGCGCGCTGCTGGCGCTGGCGCTGGGGCTGGCGCTGCGCTGCGCCCACCGCGCCGGGCTGCACAAGCACCTCTGCCAGCTTGGCAAGGGCACCTCCTGCCAGTACAGGTAACGGGGCCGAGGGCACGCGGGGGGCACGCACGGCGTGGTGTGCGCCGCGGGCAGGGAGCGGAGCTGCCGGCACGTGTGGGGGCATGCGCAGGGTGGGGTGGGCAATGCGGGTGCTTGCACGCGTGTTTGCACACGCATCCCATGGCAGCTGCATGTGTGTCTGTGTGCGCATCCTGTGGTGGCTGCAGGTGTGTTTGCACACTCATGTGCATCCTGTGGTGTGTACATGTCTGTTTGCACACGTATGTGCGTCCCATGGAAGCTGCGCATGTGTTTGCATGCACATCTCATGGCAAGTACACGTGTGTTTGCACATGCACGTGTATCCCATGGTGCGTTCATGTCTGTTTGCACACACATGCGCCCCATGGCAGCTGTATATGTGTTTGCACATGCATGTGTATCCTGTGGCAGCTGCACACATGTTTGCACACGTATGTACATCCCATGGCAGCACGTGTGTTTGCATGCACATCCCATGGCAGCTACATGTGTGTTTGCACATGCACATGCATCCTGTGGTGTTTGCACACACAGGTGCATCCCATGGCAACTGCATGCATACTTGCACATGCACATGCATCCCGTGGTGGCTGCACGTATGTGTCCCTGGGCAGGTGACACTCCGTGTCCGTGTGCCTCCCCCAAGCACAGGTCACACCTCCTGTCCTGCATCGTCTCTCCACGTCACCCCGATTCCACCCGCACGTCCTCGTGGTTGCTCCCCGCTGCTGCCCCCCCCCGCCGGCCCCTGGCTGAGCCCCCCAACTCTTCTCCCCACAGCGCTGGGACCCGGGTCCAATTCCTGGGTGCAGAAGCCCCCAACGGCTGGAGTGGGTAAACGTCGCTGCTGCCGGAGCCCGGCCGTGGGGCTGTCCCTCCTGCTTCACGAGGCCGCCAGCGCTGCGCTCTTCCCCTGGCAGAGCCCGTGGGGTGCAGGGCAGCCCTGGGGTGCAGGGGGTCGCATCTGCCAGTGCCGAGGGGTTCGTTTCTCCTGAGCTTCTGCTGGTGTCGCTTGATCGCTGTGTGGGGTCCCCCCGCAACCGCCCTGGAGCAAGCGGGGCCTGATCCTGTGTCTCCGCCGCAGGATTGCGCAGCCGGAGCCGCGCTCGGGCAGCCAGGGCCCCCCCGAGCGTCCCCCGCCACCGCAGTGGCGCCAGGCCAGGGAGCTGCAGGTCATGCACAGCAGCAAGGTGAGAGCAGAGCGCTGGGGATGCTGGTGAGGGGGATGCTGTCGCCATGGTAACAGGTTCTGGTTGCCTTGGGTACCGGAGTTTGGGCTGGTTGTTGCAGAGGAGGCATCCCTGGGTACCAGCTCTGAGCATCCCTCTGTGCCAGGGATGTGTGGTTTAACTCAGTGGCACGCAGGGTTGGCAGCAGCCTGGCACAGCCTGGACCGTGCTGCGGCGATGCCCGGTGACGCGCATGGCACTTGGCGCTGGCTGCGATGCCCTGTGTCACACTGAGCACCGGCTGCAGTGCCCTGTGCCACGCTCAGCAGTGGTTGTGATGACCTGTGTCGTGCTCGGTGCTGGCTGTGATGTCCTGTTGTGCTCTCAGCGGTGACTAAGATGCCCTGTGCCACACTGGGCAGTGGCTGCAACACCCTGTGCCATGATGGGCACTAGATGTGGTGCCCTGTGCCACGCCGGGCATCAGTTGCGATGCCCTGTGCTGGGCTGTGCACTGGCTGCGATGCTCTGTGCCACACTGGATAGGGGCTGCGATGCCCTGTGCCGTGCTGGGCACCGACTGCGATGCCCTGTGCCACACTTGGGACCAGCTGTGATGCCCTTTTGCATTCTCAGCGGTGGCTGCGATGCCCTCTGCCGCCCTGGGTAGGGGCTGTGGTGCCCTGGTCCACGCTCGGTGGTGGCTCTGATGCCCTGTGCCACACTGGGCACCAGTTAATCATCTCCAGGATCAGTGCCGGACATCATCGGTCCAAGCTGGGGTTGCGGGTGGGGGGCTGATTCCCGAAGCTCCCCTCTCTTTGGGGGGGATCTCAGCTTGGCAGAGGAAGGGGGGTCTCCGCATGCTGCATGGCTTGCCCGGCCGCGGGGCTGCATGGCCGCCTGCCCCTCTCCCTCTCTCTGCAGCCGTCTGTCCTGGGCTCGGTGCGCCCCGATCCGCCCTCCCGGCCTCTCCCCCCGGACCCTACTCCCAAGGTAACGCCAAAGCTGGGATGGGGGTCCTGGGCAGCCCCTCCCTGGCCACCGACCACCACCATGTAGAATCACACAATGGGTTGGAAGGCACCTCAAAGCCCATCCAGTTCCATCCTCCTGCCATGGGCAGGGACACCTCCCACCGGATCAGGGGGCTCCAAGCCCCATCCAACCTGGCCTTGAACACCTCCAGGGATGGGGCAGCCACCACTGCTCTGGACAACCTGGGCCAGGGCCTCCCCACCCTCACACCAAAACATTTCTCCCTAAGATCTAATCTCAATCTCCCCTTTTTCGGTTCACAACTGTTCCACCTCATCCCATCCCTGCCTTCCCTGATCCAGAGCCCCTCCCCAGCTTTCCTGGAGCCCCTTTCAGTACTGGGAGGCTGCTCTAAGGTCTCCCCAGAGCCTTCTCTTCTCCAGGCTGAACAACCCCAACTTTCTCAGCCTGTCCTCATAGCAGAGGTGCTCTAGACCTTGGATCATCTCTGTGGTCTCTGTACTTGCTTCAACAGTTCCGTGTCCTTATGTTGGGGATTCCAGAACTGAACACAGGGCTCCAGGTGGGGTCTCCCCAGAGACCCTCCTGGTCCCACTGCGCTGGATGCAGCCCAGGACACAGGTGGTTTCTGGGCTGTGAGGGCATGTTGCCAGCTCATGTTGAGTTTCTCATTCCCCAGCACCCCAAGTCCTTTTCCTCAGGGCTGCTCTCAATCCCTTTGTCCCCCACCCTGTATTGATACCAGGGGTTGCCCTGACCCAGGTGTAGGACCTTGCACTTGACCTTGTTGAACCTCATGAGATTCACGCAGCCCCACTCCAGCCTGTCCAGTTCCCTCTGGATCCATCCCATCCCTCCGACATGTCAACCTCACCACACAGCTTGGTGTTCTTTGGAAACTTGTTGAGGGTGCCCTCAATCCCATCATCTGTGTCATTGATGAAGATACTGAACAGCCCTGACCCAGTCGGGGGGCTCATCCCTGCAGCCACTGGTCCCCAGGTTGCCCCGTTTTCTCCCCCTGCCCCGGCTGCATCACTGCCCCCCTGGCTATGTCGCTGCCCCCCGTCCCCCAGCTGTGTCACTGTCCCCCACCCGTGTCCCTGCCTCCCTTGGCTGTCTCACTGCCCCTGCTCTCTCTGCCCAGGCCCTCCCCTCGGACAGGCCGCCCCCCCCCACACGCCCGCTGCCCGCAGACCCCGTGACGCCAGGCGCTCAGGTAACGGGCGGCAGCACCGGCGTGTGGGGCAGGACGGTGTTACCCCCCTCTCCCTGGAATAAGGGAGGTGGTTTGGGACCCCCCACAAACCCAGCGGGGGGTTTGTCCACGCCAGAGTGTTGACACCCCCGTGTCTCTGTAGCCTCCAGGTCCAGCCAAGCCCCCCCCGCCTCAGCGGCCGCTGCCCTTGGACCCCCCAGGACCTTCGCATCCCCATAGTGAGACCCCCCCTGGGCACCCCTACGTCACCGTGATTCCCTCCCGGTGAGTACAGCATGGGCAGGGCTGGCGGGGGGCAAAGGGAGTGCTGCAAGGGGCCAGAGCAGGAGGCCAGCATGGGGGGCTGGGGTGTGCCAGAATGGAGGGGTAAGGGAGAGGGGGGACATGATGGGGGGCTGCGGGGTGGCAGGGGCTGGTGTGGGGGTCTGGGGGTTTGATGCAGGGGGGCTGTGGGGCTGAGGGGGTTGGGGGCAGCAGGTGTCAGGGGGGTAGGGCTAGGGGGCTGTGAGGGGACAGTGGGGGGGGGGTGGGCAGCAGAGACCAGTGTTGGGGGGCTTGGGGGCAGGCAGGTGTCGGGGGGGTAGGGGTCAGTGTGTGGGGGCTGTGGAGGGTCAGGGCTCAGTGCAGGGGGGCAGCGGGAACCGGTGTTGGGGGGTTGTGGGGGAGGTAGGGGTTTGCATGTGGGGGCAGTGGGGCAGAGAAGACTGGAGAGGGGCTGTGGAGGGGCAGAGGGGTGGGGGGGAGCTGTTGGGGAGAAGAGGTCGGGGGGGGGGGGACGGACGGAGGGACTGGGGGAGCCGAGGGTCAGTGTTGGGGGACAGGGGGATTGCGGAGGGCAGGGGTTGGTGTGGTGGGAATG
>JAUMJL010001991.1:0-20414 GCA_033558185.1 Dromococcyx pavoninus
GAGGGAGCCCGGCACAAAATGGCGGCGGGGGGGCGGGCGCAGCGCGCGGGGCGGGCCGCACCGTAACCGCTCCACCACCGCCACCACCGCCGCTCAGGGGCTCCCGGCCCCGCGGGCCCCGCTCTCCGCCGCTGCGCCATCGCCCTCGGGGCGGCGCCGTTCGCTTCTTCGTCTTCTCCTCCTCCTCCCGGCCCCCCCCCTCCACCCACCGCCTGAGGCGCCGCCGCCGCTTAGGCCTCCCCAGGCCTCACCGGGCCGGGAGCGCCGCCCGTTCCCCCCCCCCCCCCCCCCCGCCCCATCCCCTCCCTCCCCGGGGCCCGACGGGGCCTGCAGGGCGGGAAGATGGCGGCGGGCGGCGGCGGTCGGGCCTCCTCGTCCTCATCCTCCTCCTCCTCCGGGGCGCTGGAGGCCTCGCTCGATCGGAAGCTGCAGGCGGTGACCAACACGATGGAATCGATCCAGGGCCTCTCGTCCTGGTGCCTGGAGAACAAGCGGCACCACAGCACCATCGTCTGCCACTGGATGAAGTGGCTGCGCCGCTGTGAGTGAGGGGAAGGGACCGGGAGGAGCGGCCCCCGCGCTCGGGCAGGACCCGTCCCGCCTCCCCCGAGGCTATCAGGGGGGAGAACCAGGCCCTGCGTGGGGCAGGGGGACAGTGACTGCATGGGGGAGAAGGGGGGCAGCTTGTGGGGCTGAGCTGGAGGCTTTGGAGCAGCGAGCTGAGATCCCAGGTTCTGGGATGGATGGGGAATCTTTTGGCTCTTGGGCAGGGTTTGTGTTTGGCATCGCCTCGTTATGCTCTGAATAACATAAAGTGGGTGTTTGCACGCGAAAGGTGGTACTGCCAACTCCTCTGAACCCTGCTGATCCTCTGTTGAGATCGTCTGTAACCGTATTTTGGGAGCTGGGGGGTAAAAGTGCCTTCAGGGCAGAACCTGAGCAACTGTCCCACCTCCCCCTGGGCTGTCAGGGGGAAGAACCGGGTCTGTGTGGGGCAGGAGGGCAGTGACTGCACGGGGGAGAGGGGAGCAGCTTGTGGGGCTGAGCTGGAGGCTTTGGAGCAGCGAGCTGAGGTCCCAAGTTTTGCGATGGATGTGGAATCTGTTGGCATCGCGCAGCCCCTGGGCAGGGTTTGTGCTTGGCATCACCTCGTCATGCTTAGATCAACACAAATTGGGTGTTTGCACCCAAACAGTGGCACTGCCAACCCCGCTGAGCCCTGCGTGTGCTCTGTTGGGATCGTCTTTAACTGTGTTTTGGGAGCTGGGGGTTAAAAGTGAGTTTAGGGCAGGGTCCAGGCCATTGTCCCACCTCCCCCACGGCTGTCAGGGGGGAGAACTGGGCCCTGTGTGGGGCAGGAGGGCAACGGCAGCTTGTGGGGCTGAGCTGGAGGCTTTAGAGCAGTGAACTGAGATCCCAGGTTCTGGGATGGACGGGGAATATGTTGGCATCGTGCAACCCCTGGGCAGGATTTGTGCTTGGCATCACCTCATCATGCTTAAAACCACACAAATTGGGTGTTTGCACCCAAATGGTGACCCCTGACAGCCCCCCAACCCCACCTGTGCTCTGCTGGGATCATCTCAAAGCGTATTTTGGGCTCTGGGGGTGGAAGTTGCCCTCAGCATTGTTGGGTGAACAACGGGCATTGTCCCCTGGCATGGGCAGAGCCGCTGGGGGGGCCACAAACGGGCGTTGGGTGCCAAGGCTGGGATCTGATGACCCGATAGTGGGAAAGTTAATGTTTTCAGGAGTGCAGACAGGAGGAGTTACCTCCACCCCCTCGCTTTTTGTAGGAGTTGAGGTGAACCTTTATGCCCAGATAACGTTCCCGTCCCAGAGCTTCGCTCCGGTTTGTGCCGAGTTTGGGACAGTTGGGTTTCTCCATCCAGGTCCTTGTAGAGGGCTCTCATCTTTGAGATTGTGATTTGTGGGTTTTGTCCGTGTGATTAAAGAGGAAAGTGGGAGCCAAGAGGGCTCTTCCTGATCCATAAGGACCCGCTGGCGAGGAGAAGCTGGCCCTGGTCCATCCTGTGTCGTTCTCCTGCCCATCTCTCCTGGAAATCCTCTTCCCTCTGACAGCCTTTGTCACCAGGGGGGTTCCTGCACCACCATCCATTCTGCTGTTCTCCCTCTTGTTCCAAACAAAATCCACCTCTGGTCCCTCCTTGGGATGCACAGTCTCCTCTGGACTTAGTGTCTGCCCTCTGGCACCTCAGTGATTCCCACCATAGGTCAGGCTCAGCTCCGCGCTCCCTGCCTGGAGCTCAGGACCAATCCTGGCTTTGCCCAGCTGGCATTGCAGAACCTTGGTGCCAGCACAACTCCCTGGTGTTTATCATCCTGCAGCTCCCATCCTGCTGGTGTTTGGAGCAGACACTTCCCTGGACTCCTGTTGCTTCTCCGTAGCTGGCGTTTATCTCTCAGCTCCTGGCCAAGGCCATTGAGCTTCCAGAGGTGCTGCCCCTTCCTTCCCCCTTGTGCTCCTCTGTTCCTCCTTCCCAAGCTCCTCAAAACTTGAAATTTAATTCTTCCCACTTGCAGGGCCCTCGAGGCTCTGTTCCTGCCCTGCCCAGCTTTGGGGTTGTCCTCTGCCCCTGGTCCAGCCAGTCTGGATGTTCTGTTTGTTTGGTACAAGGGCTTTCCAGGCTTTGTTTTTGGTGGATGAAGACCTCCCCAGGAGCTGGCAAAGTGCAGTCACAGCCCAGAAACCCCCCGTGTCCTGGGCTGCATCCAGAGCAGGGGGACCAGAGGGGAGGGAGGGGGTTCTGCCCCTCTGCTCTGCGGAGACCCCATCTGGAGCCCTGTGTCCAGTTTTGGAGTCCTCAGGGCAGGAAGGACCTGGAGCTTTTGGAGCGAGTCCAGAGGTGGCCACGGAGATGATCCAAGGGCTGGAGAACCTCCTGTATGAGGACAGGGTGAGAGAGTTGGGGTTGTTCAGCCTGGAGAAGAGAAGGCTCTGGGGAGACCTTAGAGCAGCCTCCCAGGAGTGAAAGGGGCTCCAGGAAAGCTGGGGAAGGGCTCCAGCCCTCGGATCATCTCCATGATGATCCTAGAACTGTCCTACTCAGGAGTTTCACACTTGGCACATCTCGGAGACACGAAGGGAATTCTCCCTCTGATTAAATATGACCTGGGCAGAGTGCTGAGATCCAGCCTCCAACCCACCACATCCACAAGGAGTTGCCTGAAAAAAAGCAGCTTTTATGCATCCTGAGAAGCTTTCAAGTTAAAGTATTTAAAAGCTGGAAAATGAACCCAAAAGTGAGCTGTGCTCTCCATTATTACCACTGGTTGGAACTGCGATTTCTCGCAGTGGGAGGACACAGAGAGGCCACGAGGTCCTGGGGACAGAAAGTGAAGTGTTTCCATGAAGGGAAATATCCACACACAAATGAGGAGCAACCGGATAATCGGGGGCCAGGGCACAGCAGAGTCACAGCCACTGCCGAGGGTTCCTTTAGCCAGTACTTCCAGTGGGATGGGTGAGGAGGGATGGGACAAATGGGAGAGGGGTTGATGGAGACCCTTGTGAGGGCTGGGCGAGGAAATCATAGAATCACAGAATGGTTTGGGTCGGAAGGGACCTCAAAACCCATCCAGTTCCACCCCCGTGCCATGGACAGGGACACCTCCCACAGGATCAGGGGGCTCCAAGCCCCATCCAACCTGGCCTTCAACACCTCCAGGGATGGGGCAGCCACCACTGCTCTGGGCAACCTGGGCCAGGGCCTCCCCACCCTCAGTAAAGATACTTTTCCCAATATCCATATTTGCCAGCATCAGGCATCAGACCCTTTCTGTGAAGGAATCTTTCCCAATATCCAATCTGAACCTCCTCTGGCACAATTTGAGGCTGTTTCCTCTCATCCCATCCTGTGTTCCATGGGAGAAGAGCCCAGCACCCACCTCACCACAAGCTCCTCTCCAGGAGAGCAATGAGGTCTCCTCTCAGCCTCCTCTTCTCCAGACTAAACACCCCCAGGGCCCTCACTGTTCCCAGAACCCCTGTTCTCCAGCCCCTTCCCCAGCTCCATTCCCTTCTCTGGACACTCTCCAGCCCCTCAAGGTCATTCTTGGAGTGAGGGGCCCAAAACTGACCCCAGGATTTGAGGTGCTGAGTCCCTGCTCCTGGTGACCACCCAATGGCTGATCCAACTGCTCTTCCCCAGTCAGGGCCGTGTTTTATATCAGCATTTTGCCATATCTCAACTGGTTTTCCTGCACTTCACTGTTAGATGTGAATTGTCCAGTTTATTCCAACAAAGAATTTGATACCTTCAGGAGAAAAATTGTTGCTGGAGTTTAAGTACATTGATGTTGGTGGGGGCTTCTCCCTTCCTGGGTCAAGGCTTGTCTGGACTGTAGGTGTTGGCCAAGAACTCCATGACATCAATGATCCTGCGAGGTGACGCTGTGGTGGCTTCACCTCGGGGAGGTTTTAGAATCATAGAATGATTTATATAGAAATAGTTAATAATTATTATCATAGAATCATGGAGAGGAGTTGATGGGAGACCCCTGCGAGGGCTGGGAAAGGAAATCACAGGATGTTTTGGGTTGGAAAGTACCTCAAAGCCCATCCAGTTCCACACCTTCTGCCACACACAGGGACACCACGCACTGGAGGAGTAAGATGTGAAGTCTCTGTGGGTGGAAAAATGTCACCAGGAGAGGCAGGCAGAGCATCCAATGCTGATGATCTGATGGATCATTGGTGCTGACCTTCTGGGGAATGCTGGCTCCGGTTGGATTTCCAGCCCCCGTGGGCAGAGCATAGCAGCTCCTCACTCCAACAAACAAACCCAGTCTGCTGTGTCAGCACCTTTAGGGTGAAGGTTGTAAAGAGCAGTTTCTTGTACCAAATCCTTGTGTTTGTTGCTGCACGAGCTTATCCTGGGCCACGGGAGCTGAGGCTCCTCCGTAACACGGCAGCGGTGTTGGAGTAGCTTGGTGGGAATGATGGGAAATACCTTCTGTAAAAGAAATAGCTGGAAAATACAGGAGGAGCAGAATTAGAGGTGAGAAACCGACGGTGGTGCTGGTGGAGGCTGCGCAATGCCCTGTGTCGTGGTTGGCTCTTGGCTCCCCGTGCCAATCCTGCCCTGGATTTGGGGTCGGCCGATGCTCTGAGCTCACCCATTGCTCTGTGGAGACGCTCGGCTGGTGCCAGGGATGAGCACGGAGAATCGATGCCACCTGCAGGGGCTCCTGGAGGCTTTGCAGCTTCAACCTGTTGAGAGTTTGACATTCAAACCACGTTCAGCCTTTGCGTGTGCCAGGGCCTCCCCAGCCTGACAGCAAAACATTTCTCCCCAAGATCTCATCTCAATCTCCCCTCTTTCAGCTCAAAACCCTTCCCCCTCATCCTGTCCCTGCACTCCCTGATCCAGAGCCCCTCCCCAGCTTTCCTGGAGCCCCTTTCAGTCCTAGGAGGCTGCTTTAAGGTCTCCCCAGAGCCTTCTCCAGGCTGAACAACCCCAACTCTCCCAGCCTGTCCTCATAACCAGCCCTTGGATCATCTCTGTGGCCTCCTCAGGACTCGCTCCAACAGCTCCGTGTAGGAAGGTGGGAGCCTGCTAGAGCTCCCAGCACGTGAAACCAAACCATCTATTGTCACCATTCCTCTATTCAAATCCTCATGTTGTGTCATTAAATTAAGTGAAGAAGTTAATTAGCATCTGGATGAGTTGACTGAGCTGCAAAGCCCTGTTGCTGGCCGAGGGAAGAGGAGATTTGCTGCGATAATGAACTGTGGAACTGAGTCTGAGGAAGGTGGGAGCTCTGGGTGCGAAGGTCGGTGTGGGCTCAGCAGGGTCCAGGAGGCCTTTTTGGAGAAATCAATCCCTGGGGAGGTGGGACAGGGATCTGGGGTCCTTTGTGTGAGCACAAAGGTGTTAAATCAGATGTTGGAAATGTCCTTCCTGGCAGCTGTGTCCGAGGAACCGCAGTGCTTATGAAACATGGTAACAAACCCTGGTTTATCATAGGAGGCATTTAAAGGGATAAGGAGAAAGTCTCTCTCTCTGGGCACAGGGCAGTGCTGGGTGGGACCTCCCCAACAAAGCTGCAGGTCCTGGAGATCATTTTAGGCCATTACAGCTTAAAAAAGGGAGATTTGTCCATGATGATTCTTAGAAAGTCTGAATAAGTGGCCTCTCAGTTATTAAACAGGAGGTTGTGCCAAGTTGGTTGATGCTGGAGCTTCAAAGACCAGACCAGACCCACGCTCTGGAGCAGTTGGGTCTTTCCCCTCTTTGTGGAAGCTCACGTTGGTTTGTGTTTGGCCACGTGGATCCTTCTGGCTGTGCGCATCCTCCTGCTGCCACGAGTTATCACAGAGAGAGCGCAGGGTCTGCAGCTTTCTGGGGCCTTCCCAGGTCAGAGCTGGTGGGTCTGGATCTGGATTTGGGGAAGGTCTAGAGCCAATTCATGAGTTGAAGTCTTCCTCTTCACTTTTGACCGTTGGAGTGGCCCTTGATGGAAATGCTGAGCCCCCCCCCAAAAAAGCAGGCACTGAAATGTGGTTCCTAAAGCGCCGATCCTTCTCGGTGATGAACCTGAATTTTCTTTTTGCCTTTAGCTGCCTTTCCTCACCGATTGAACCTTTTCTACTTGGCCAACGACGTCATACAGAACTGCAAGAGGAAAAATGCAATTGTCTTTCGGGATACGTTTGCTGAAGTGCTTCCCGAAGCCGCTTCGTTAGTGAAGTAAGTGACGATGCGTCGGGAGGCTGAGTGTCTCAAAAAATGTCACTTTTCCTTCTGACACCTCAAATTTTCTAGAAATGACAGCAGAATTTGAAGGATTTTGTTCGACGGCAGCGTGGGTTTGAGCTTCTCTACGAGGAGTGGGTGTGGAGCGGGTGTTTAATTTGCGTGGGGGTCTCGTTTGAGTACAACCGTCACGTGAAGTGGCACAAGGGGAGGTTGCGCACTGACGCGCGTGTGTGCTCTGCAGCTCTGCCCTCCCCTTGCTGGAGGCTCAGGGGAGCTGGGAGGAAGAGGAGAAGGAGGTCTTTGAGGCCTTCAGGGAGCTCCCTGTGGTTGACCACCATGAGAACAAGATCATAGAATAGTGGAATGGTTTGGGTTGGAAGGGAACTCAAAGCCCAGCCAGTTCCAACCCCCTCATGGGCAGAGACACCTCCCACTGGATCAGGGGGCTCCAAGCCCCATCCAACCTGGCCTTCAACACCTCCAGGGACGGGGTAACCACTGCCTCCCTGGGCAACCTGGGCCAGGGCCTCCCCACC
Source organism: Dromococcyx pavoninus (assembly GCA_033558185.1). Taxonomy (NCBI): domain Eukaryota; kingdom Metazoa; phylum Chordata; class Aves; order Cuculiformes; family Neomorphidae; genus Dromococcyx; species Dromococcyx pavoninus. The sequence continues at coordinate 7,259 of JAUMJL010001991.1, forward strand.
CTCATCGTGAAGAATTTCTTCCTGATGTCTCTAGATCTAAATCTTCCCCCTTCCAATTTAAAGCCGTTCCTCCTCATCCTGTCACTCCAGGCTGTTGGAAAAAGTCCCTCCCCAGCTTTTCTGGAGCCCCTTTCAGGTACTGAAAGGCCACTATGAGGTCCCTCAAGCTCAAGTCCTCTGGGGCAGCCACTTCTGCTCCGAGACTGAGTGCTTATGGAAGTCTCTCTCAAGTAGTTGCTCCTCTCTGTGACAAAAGGGATGTTTTATTCCAGTTCCCCCTCAATAATCACTTTTTTCCAAGAGCATCCCTGTAGAAAGCAGTTATGGAAGAGTAACAGTTTTTTTCCCCTATGAAGAAAGGCTTCAGTGAGATCTTAGTGGTGTTCTGACCGCTCTGAAACCTTCTAATTGTACCCCAAAAAGGACCTTGGTCTGTTACAAGACAGAATTCTGTGTGTGCTTAGCTCTGAGCATGTGGGCTTGCTGCCTCGGTCTTGCAGTAGAAGTCAAGTCATCACCTGGACACAGAATGTCCCAGCCTGAGGGACCTTTAAAGCTTTGATTGAAACACATCTTAATTGACATCATTATCCATTTCATAATCACAGTGTGGGGGTACAAACAACCCAAGCTTCTCCTCTCTTTCAGGGATCCCTCTGTTTCCAAATCCATCGAACGAATCTTCAAGATCTGGGAGGACAGGAACGTGTACCCTGAGGAAACCATTCTGGCACTGAAAGAAGCTCTGAGTAAGTTTCTCACCCTTTGTGTTTTTTACCTTGCAAAGCGACGCGGGAGCTCGGTGAGGTCAAAGGAAACTTCTGGAGTCGCTGGGTTCAAGGAGTTCGTTGTGTGTTCCTGTTCTTTCTGAGTTTGCACCTAACGCAGACTTGAACACAATGAGGTGTCACACGTGAGCAGCACTGAATTCCCCTGCTCCGTGGGGGTTGTTCCTTTCTAAAGCCAGCGCTGAATCCTTTCACCTTCCAACCGAGACCAAACAGAACGTGGAGGTGAAATGTTCCTGCAGGTCCTGAGAGCGGTTCCCTGAGTCAAGAGTTTGTGTCCCTGGCTCTGCCTCGGAGCAGGAGCCACCTGGGCGAGGGATGGAGGTGGCTTCCCACCTTTCTGGGCTGTCCTTGCAATGAGTTGTTGTCACTAATAATATTTGTGGAGTAGAAACGAGGCTTGGGAACAGGGCTGGAGGGTGAAGTGTCCTCGAGGAGTTAGGAAAGAGCTCTCCAAGCTGGAATGGCTGATGTTAGCTGGGAACACAGGTAGGCAGTTAAACCAGGAACCAGCTGGTACTCAAATACTTGAAGGACAACCAGTCCACGTTTCTGCTTTGCTTGGTTGCACCACTGAGAGCTGAAGGTGCTTCAGGAAACCCTCACGTGTGCTTTGAGAGCAGGGCAGGAGAAACAGCACCTCCGGGCCAGGCCGCGGCGTGCAAAGAGGCTGTAGGTGGGCATTGCATGTTCCAAAGGGGAGTTTGCATTCTGAACTCTCTGGTTTTGATAACTTCAGCATAAAAATCTCTCAGATTATTTATAAATTAGGGATTGTGGCTGTTTTCCTGACGTGCATTACTTTCCTGTCGAATGCTGATCCCATAAGACCCAAGCAGTACAGTTTTTTTTTTTGTACCATGTGTTTTTCCTTTTTTTACTCATTTCTGTGATTGTTTTGGGTTTTTTTTTTAACTGTCTCAGTGCAAGGGCAAACAGAAACTTGGTTTAAAAGTAGACCCTCCCCCAGGTTGCTGTATTCCTGAGGAAACTGAGGTTCTCTTGGGCATCCAGCAGCTCAGCTGAGGAAGTTGGTCGAGGTGTTTTAAAACAAATTTCTGTTCACTCTTTTAACCGTGCGAGTTCACGGCACCAAACCCAGATTGGGAAAGGAATCCCATAATGCCAGACTGCCAAAACTGAAATGTTTTCCAGGTACCACTTTCAAAACTCAGAAGCAGCTGAAAGAAACTCTGAACAAACAGCCGAATAAGCCGTGGAAGAAATCACAAAGTAAGGAAACAATGTGAACTCTCTGAACTAATTCTAGCAGTTGCCTTCTCAAGGAGCAGAAGGAAGGTTGTCCCAAACTGGGCAAGGCAACCCAGACTAAAACACGAGCCAGCATGTGTCTTCCAGGCTTGTGATGCTCCTGAAATGTAAAGCACCAAGGAGCTGTTGCTAGAGAATCACTTTTTAAATGAAGGAAGTAAGAAATAAAATACCTTTATGAGAGCAGAAGTCATGGATAGTGGAGGAGAGAGCTGGTGGAACCTCTTGGAGGATGGTGTTCCGAGATGGAGAGAAGAGAGTCAGAGCCAAGGGCTCTGGAGGTGGACACTGCCTTTGTGTGCAGGAGCACGACTTCAGCAGCAGAGTGGGTGTTAGGGTGAGAGAAACGTGCAAGCTGGCAGTGCTGGTAAGAGCTGTGGCAGGAAATCTGTGTACACTGATTTTACTCATGGTAAAAGCTGAAGCTCTGAGTGGTCCAAAGAGAGAGCTGGTGGAACGTTGGGTGTAGGACGCGGCGCGCACCCGCCTGAGACCTGAAGGTTGACAGAAGAGGTTGGAAGCATTTATGACTTGGCCTCACGTCACAAGATGCTTTCCCAAACATAAATGTGCTGTAGAATCATGGCTTGGTTTGGATTGGAAGGGACCTCAAAGCCCATCCACTTCCATCACCATGCCATGGGCAGGGACACCTCCCACTGGATCAGGGGGGTCAAAGCCCATCCAGTCCCATGGGCAGGGACACCTCCCACTGGATCAGGGGGCTCCAAACCCCATCCAGCCTGGCCTTGAACACCTTCTGGAATGGGACAGCCACCACTTCTCTGGGTGACCTCTGCCAGGGTCTCCCCACCCTCCCAGGTGATCATTTCTCCCTGAGATCTCATCTCAATCTCCCCTCTTTCGACGTGAATTATCGTCATGGATGAAGGGTTTAGGGGTTTGCTTCTTAGCAAACATCTCTCCCATTTTGTCCAGACACCAAGTGGTTTTGGTGTCTCTGGACAGGGGGATCCATTCTCCCCCCATCTGCTGTAAAACAGAGATGTGAGAGTTTTAAGGTTGAGAGCATAGTGGGGCCTAAAATCCCGAGGGGGTTCCCCACCCGAAGGGAACGCCGGGGCTGTGCGTGTGGGCTCCGAGTCTGGCCCTGAGGAAACCACATCCCCTGTAGAGAGGTGCAAACCCCTCAGATGAGGCTGTCACATTAGCCCTTGCAGGGCCTCATCTTCCCAGCAGCAGAGGGGGCACAGTGAATGTCCATAGCACGTTGAGAAAGGCTTAAAAGCAATAAGAGTCACGTGTTGACCTCGGTCGCGCTCTCGCTGCACCTGATCTCGTCCTGTTTAGCTCGCAGACAGCCAGAGCATTGAGGGATCTCCACGTGGAGGGGAGAATGTGATGAGTAACAACAGCCTGCGAGTCATTTCTTGAATTATCTTGATGTTTTTTTAATTAGAGCTGCCTTTTGTGAATGATTTTTTTCGGTCAGGCTGTTTTCCTTGGGTTTTTATACTTGTTCTTTGTTCCAACAGCATCCACGAACCCGAAAGCTGCGTTGAAGTCCAAGATTGTTGCTGAATTCAGAGTAAGTCTGCGAGAGGAAGCACTCGGTGGCACTGACCCCTGTCCCTGGGCTTTGTGTGGCTCATGTCCACTGGTGGATGGGAAGCTCTGATGCTCCCTGTCTTTGCTCCTTGACATAATAATGCCTTCTAGAACTTTCAGTGTGGGTTTTAATGGGGCTGTTGGGGACAGCGAGGCAGCTGGAAAACATTTGGAGCAGTGTGAGGCTCCCTGTGGAAGCTTTGGGTTTCATTTGGGATGAGCTGGTGCAGGAGAGCAGTTTGCCTTCCTGGGAGGTGCATGAATGCCGTGAGCTCTACACTTGGAGGAGCTGGCCAAGATGCACAATCAGGTCATCCTGATGAAGGAAGGGTTTAGGGTGGCTGAGGAGGTGGTGGCAATAAATGTGTCTGAATTAGGTCCCCTGAAGGAGTTTAGTGAGTTAATAAAGTGCATGAGCTGTAGCAGAGTGAAAAAAAGACCTCAAAAAAAGGTCTGTCCTTACTCCAAACCATCATAAAATCATGGAATGGTTTGGGTTGGAAGGGAAGCCCATCCAGTTCCACCCCCTGCTATGGGCAGGGACACCTTCCGCTGGATCAGGGGGCTCCAAGCCCCATCCAGCGTGGCCTGGAGCACCCCCAGGAATGGGGCAGCCACCACCGCTCTGGGCAACCTGGGCCAGGGCCTCCCCACCCTGATGGCCAGGAGATGTGTAGAGTTCCATCCCTTCCCTGAGCCCCGAGTCCACTGATCTGGTTGATTTGAGGTTAAAAAGCCAGGGTTTCACACAGTTTGTCCTTTCCTGCGTTGAGTTTGGTTGGGAAATGGCCAAATCGGGATGTGATGAGGATGCTTTGGTTTGGTTTCTCCAGCCACAGTCTCTCATTGATGAGTTGCTGTTGTACAAGCGCTCGGAGGACCAGATAGAGCTGAAGGAGAAGCAGCTTTCCACGATGAGAGTGGACGTTTGCAGCACCGAAACGCTCAAGTGTTTGAAAGGTAAAGGGCAGCACCCAAGGCACAAAACCCAACAGGACTGAAGGAGGCACAAAAGCTGTCGTAGCAGCTCCTCAGTTCAGACCAGAAGTGGGATCCAGAGCTCAGCTAATCCTGTAAAAATGCCATTATTTCAAAAAATGCCATTAAGGAGCACCAAGCAGGAGCCTGAAACCATCCTTAATTGGAAGCTCTTGGTGTAAACCTGCAGATACTGAGGTCAGACAAAGCAGAAGCAATGGAGATGTGTTTTGTACTGTTCAAACACACCCTCGTATGTCATTAAAACATTCATTTTTCTTAATGTGTTCAGAACCCCTTAAATCACTTTGGAATTAATGTTTTAAGTTAATTAAGGATTTGATCTGAAAGAGTAAAATTTTATACTGCTGTGTCTTGAATTTATTTATCACTAATAAGTAAATGAAAACCAATTCATCCTTCTAGCAGCTTGGCCTCTGTTTTTAACAGATCCCAGTGGGTGAATGGGGTGCTCTGGGAAGGATCTGGAAGCGTCTTGTTGTCCAGACTTCCCCACTGGTGCTGTCGAGGACGCGTTCCTTTGAGCTGATTTCCCATTCAGCATCTTATTTACCTGGTGTTCATCTCCTTGCAGACAAAACAGGAGGAAAGAAGTTCTCCAAGGAGTTTGAAGAAGCAAGTTCAAAGCTGGAAGAGTTTGTAAATGGCTTGGATAAGCAAGTGAAAAATGGGCCCTCTCTTACGGAAGCCCTGGAGAACGCCGGGATATTTTATGAAGCACAGTATAAAGAAGTCAAGGTGGTAGCAAATGTAAGTTGGCTTTTCCTCAATCCTCCTTGGGCAGATCAAGATCCAACTGTGTTCACCAAGCATCTTGGCGGCTGGAAAATGCATGTCTGTGTTCACACAAGGAGAAATCGGGCGTGGTTGTTGTACAAGTGGATTCAAAAAGAGCAGAGTTGAGGTGTGCGGGCGAGGAGAGGAGGTGCTGCAAAAATCCAAGGGGCAGCAGCTCGATTCTTAATGCTGCTGAGATTTTGAAGCCTTTCAGCAGTTTTAAACTGGGACAAAATAAGAATCATGGAATTGTTAAGGGTTAAGGAGACCTCTAAGCTCATCCAGTCCAAACTTCAGCCCAGCCCCACTGTCCCTGCTGAACCCTGTCCCAAAAAGCCACATCTACACGTTTTTTTAACCTCTCCAGGGATAGGAAATCTCCCACTGCCCTGGGCAGCCTCTTCCATTACTTCACCACCCTTTCAGCAAAGAACTTTTTCCCAATATCCAGTCTAAACCTCTCCTGGCTGTTTCCTCTCATGCCATCCCTTGTTCCTTGGGAGAAGAGCCCAGCACCCACCTGGCTCCAAACTCCTTTCCAGGAGCTGTGGAGAGCAATGAGGTCTCCCTTCAGCCTCCTTTTCTCCAGGCAAAACAGTCCCAGTTCCTTCAGCTGTTCTCCAGCTCCTTCCCCAGCTCCATCCCCTCTGGGAACACTCCAACCCCTCAATATCTTTCTTGCATTGAGGGACATTTCAGCTCATCCAAACAAATCCTAAATTCTGGAAGGGGCACAAGTTATGATTAATATGCAAGTTAGGTGAATAAACAAAGAAAGAATTCAATAAAACATTGTAAAAATACCCAACCCTTCCAAAAAACACCCAAACAGGCAGCATATTTCTTATAAAATGGGCTTTTTTTGCAAAAATGGGTTTAAGTCAGTGCAAAAAAGGTTTTGCCTTCCCCCTTTTCGTGGTCCTTGCTCTGCGAGTCCCCCTGAAAGGCTGAGTTCCTGCTGCAGGGTTCAGGTAATTGGGAATGGTTTTCTGAGGCTGTGTGCTGCTTCCTTAGGGAAGTGATTGAGGCATCCTCTCTTCCCAAAAAGACACTGAGCCTGATGTCCTTCCTTCCTTAGGCTTATAAAACGTTTGCTAATCGAGTGAGCAATCTAAAGAAGAAGCTGGACCAGCTGAAAGCAACGCTTCCCGATCCCGAGGAGTCTCCTGTCCCTTCTCCAAGTATGGATGCCCCTTCCCCAACAGGCTCTGAGTCCCCTTTTCAGGGGATGGGGGAGGAGGATACGTCCAGGTCTCCGGTGGCCGGAGGCCGCAAGGCGTCGTCTCCGGAGCCTGTGGCCGATAATCGGGATGTGGAAGACATGGAACTCTCTGATGTGGAGGATGATGCATCCAAAATTATTGGTATGTTCTGCAGGGCAACGGAGTGGAAATGATGTGGGGACAGCCCAGCCCCGTCAGGGCACGTTTTGGGGTGGAGAGGATCCACAAAGCCCTTCTTGGGATGCAGATTTGGTGCTGTTTGGTTTCCATCTCCTCCCTCAATTCCCTGACGCAGTAGGGAAGCCCCAGTCCAGCTGGGGTTGCTCCCAACTCCCAAACCACCCTTGGAATATGTTATTCCGTAGCATTTGGGAATCGGAGCTAGGATGCCGAGTGATGAGGCTCCCCCTGAAGGTCCTCTACCCTGGATAATCCTTTGGGAATAGAGAATCATGGAATGCTCTGTGTTGAAAGGGACCCTTAAAACCCACTCCTGCCATGAGCAGGGATATCTCCAACCAGGAGATTGCTCAGGGTGATGGTTCTGGTCTTTTCCTCTCCATGATGCAGTGGAAGAGAGGAAGGAGAAGCAAACTGCTCCGGCTCCAGCACCAGTGAAGGCTGAAAGTGTCCCCAAAGCGGTGCCATCTACCACTGCAGCGGGCACAACGTCGGTGACGGTGACAACACCTGCCCAGACCCATCCGACTCCTCCAGCTCCGAAGGCGGCGAACGCGGCGCCCGTCCCTGCGGCGCCAGCGCTGGCGTTGCCCAACTTGGCCAACGTGGACCTGGCAAAGATCAGCTCCATTCTGAGCAGCTTAACTTCCGTGATGAAGAACACAGGTGAGTGAGGCCACGGTGCTGGCCCGGGTGGTCGCTTAACAGAGCCAACAAATGAGTTTTGTAACCTATTAAAGCTTGGATTGTCTCAAAATAAACACGAGCGAGGAACTGCTTCAAAGAGCTGGCACACGACTGTTGGCTCCGTGGAGCTCTGCTGCAGCTGGGGCTGTGGAAAGAGTAGGATCATAGAATCATGGAATCATTGAGGTTGGAGAAGCCCTCTGAGCTCATCCAGTCCCACCGTGCTGACCAAACCCCGTCCCCAAGTGCCACGGCCACACGGTGTTTGAACCCCTCCAGGGATGGGGACTCCCCCCACTGCCCTGGGAGCCTCTGCCAGGGCTTCACCACTCTGTCAGTGAAGGAATCTTTCCCAATATCCAATCTAAACCTCCCCTGGTGCAATTTGAGGCTGTTTCCTCTCATCACATCCCTTGTTCCTTGGGAGAAGGGCCCAGCACCAACCTCAACACAAACTCCTCTCGTTGTAGACAGCGATGAGGTCTCCCCTCAGCCTCGTTTTCTCCAGACTAAACACCCCCAGGTCCCTCACTGCTTCCAGAACCCCTGTTCTCCAGCCCCTTCCCCACCTCCATTCCCTTCTCCGGATGCGCTCCAACCCCTCAAGGTCTTCCTTGGAATGAGGGGCCCAAAACTGAACCCAGAACTCAAGGTGCAGCCTCACCGGCGGGGGACGACTCCGTCCCTGCTCCTGGTGGCCACACCATGGCTGATCCAAGCCAGGATGGTGTTGACCTTCTTGGCCTCCTGCTGCCTAACGAAGCAGCAGAGTGAGTGGTCTCTGCTTCTGTCCTAGGCGTCAGCCCCGCCTCGAGACCTTCTCCAGGAACCCCCACCAGCCCAACAGCTCTTACCAGCGGCCTGAAGACTCCTGTCCTGGGGACTCCGTCTGCTCCGTCAAATCCTCTGGCAAATATTCTCTCCAAAGTCGAAATAACTCCCGAAAGTATTTTATCTGCTCTCTCCAAAACCCAGACTCAGACTGCACCAGCCCTGCAAGGTACAGAGGGGTCGGGAGGGAGCGGTTGGCATGGTGGCAGTGGCTGCGCTGAAATGTGCTGCTGTGCTTGTCCTGTGCTCCAAAACACGTTGTGGAAAGGCACTGGATGGGACAGGAGACCAGGAGAAGCTTTTGTGGCTTCCCTTGTGCTTCCCAGAGCGCTTTTTTAGAAGAGAAAATGTCCCAGAGGTGCTGCTTCTGCATCTGCACCTCACGTGCGTGACCCTGGTCAGCAGGTTTGTAGACCTGGCTGCAACACCAAATCCAACTTGTAGAACCAGGGAATGGTTTGGGTGGGAAGGGACCTCAAAGCCCATCCAGTCCCACGGGCAGGGACACTTCCTGCTGGATCAGGGGGCTCCAAGCCCCATCCAACCTGGCCTTCAACACCTCCAGGGATGGGGCAGCCACAGCTTCTCTGGGCAACCTGGGCCAGGGCCTCCCCACCCTCACAGCAAAACATTTCTCCTCAAGATCTCATCTCAATCTCCCCTTTTCCAGCTCAAAACCCTCCCCCCTCATCCTATCCCTGCACTCCCTGACCAAGAGCCCCTCCCCAGCTTTCCTTTAGGCCCTGTATGAAGTTATTCACATGCAGTTGTTTGCTATAATTTATATTACAGCAATATATTATAATTTATAGAGATCAAAATTGATATAGAAAAATTGATATAGTAAAAAATAAATATTATTTTACATAGATCAATTTGAGCCTCTGGGAAAAGTTGCACCTCAGTGGGTGCCAACGTCACTATTAATGCAGTCGTTTTCCTGGCTAAAATTAAAGTTGTTTTAAGGACCAAAACCTTTCCCCTGGCAGCAGCTCAGGTTGCCTCATCTCCCACCCCAAATACGTGACCACAGCGTCCTCCTTTTCCAGGTTTGTCATCCCTGCTGCAGAGCGTTGCTGGAAACACGACTCAGTCAAGCGAGGCCGCGTCGCAGAGCACCGCGGCGTCGCCGGCCAACACGACCGTTCCGTGCGTGAAGGGGAGGAACGTTCCCCCCAGCACCCAGTCCTTTCTATCCAAAAGCTTTGGTTATTCTCCAAACTCATCCACTGCTGAGGTTTCCTCGACTTCGGTCACTAAAGCTCCCATTGGACACACCCCAGGGCTGTCCAGCTCCGGTTTTAAGCCACCAACCAGCTCGCTGGGCTTTTCCAGTTCCCACCCTACCAGTCCTTCTTCCCTTTTGCCAACAGAAACCTCGTTGGGTCAATCCTCCGATATTTCAAAAGCGAAGCTGGAGTCGGAACCCCCTTCTCCGAGCCTGGAGATGAAGATCCACAATTTCCTGAAGGGAAATCCTGGCTTCAGTGGTCTGAACTTGAATATTCCCATTCTCAGCAGCTTAGGGTCCAGCATCGCAACGGAAAGTCACACCTCTGACTTCCAGCGTGGTCCTACCAGCACTTCCATGGACAATGTGGACGGAACGCCGGTGCGCGACGAGCGGAGCGGGACGCCCACCCAGGACGAGATGATGGATAAGCCGACGTCGAGCAACGTCGACACCATCTCCCTGCTGTCAAAAATCATGAGCCCTGGTTCTTCGACTCCCAGCAGCACCAGGTCCCCTCTTCAGAGCCGGGACGATGGATATTCCCAAGAACTTCCCAATTCCGTGCACACCTACCGGCCCTTCGGCCTCGGCAGAGAGTCTCCAGCCGGGCTCTACAAGCAGCCTGCGGACAGCATGGAGTTGCCCTCCTCTCTCATGGACTCCTCCCAGGAGAAGTTTTACCCAGACACCTCTTTTCAAGAAGATGAAGACTACCGTGACTTCGATTACTCCGGGCCACCGCCTTCGGCCATGCTGAACCTGGAGAAGAAACCCGCCAAGTCCATCCTGAAATCCAGTAAACTCTCGGAAGCAGCGGAATACCAGCCGGTCCTGCCCAGCTACGGACAGAGATCGCAGGAGTTCGGGGTGAAGTCATCCTTCCCCCAGCCAATGAGGTCTATTCTCGATCAGAGCGAGGGCTGCGACGCGCTGGCGGCGTCGCCGGGGATGTACGGGAGCTACGGCGTCCGGGGAAACGACTCCACCTCGGACGGTTCCCCCTCGCCCAGCAAGAACGAGGTGTTCTTCAAAGCGGACTCCAACCACAACAACTTGTCCAAAGGGGTGGTGCACTCGGGCCTCCCGCAGAAGCAATATCCGGACTCGCCCCACTCGATTCCCCACCGCTCGCTCTTCTCCTCTCCGAACGCCCTCTCCAGCCCCGCCGGCAGAGCGTCCGCTCCGAGCGTGGAGAAATCCTTGGGCTCTTCCATTTCCACCACGTCCACCATCGAGTTCAAGAACATGCTCAAAAACGCTTCCCGGAAGCCCTCCGAGGAGAAGCATTTTGGCCAGATGTCCAAAAGTGGCTCTGGTGAGGGGGTGGGCTTGGCCGGAGCCCCGAAGGGCGACCAACAGCCGCAGGAGGAGCATTACCGCATAGAGACCAGGGTCTCCTCCTCCTGCTTGGACTTGCCCGACAGCACCGAGGAGAAAGGAGCCCCCATCGAAACGCTGGGTTACCACAACGCCGCGAGCAGGGGGATGTCGGGAGAGCCCATCCAGACGGTGGAGTCCATCCGGGTGCTGGGGAAGGGGAGCCGAGGACACGGGCGAGAGGCGAGCCGAGCCGCGGGGTGGTTCGAGCTGGGCGGCGGCGGCGGCGCTTTCGATAACGGGCCCTCGGGCGCGGCCGAGCTGCCCGGTATGGGCGGCTTCCCGGCGCCGTACAAGGAGCACGTGTCACCCTTCCAGGAGAGCATCAACAACTTCCGAACCAATAACTTCAGCCCCGCTTTCGAGCACCACATGCCGCCGCCGCCTCCGCCGCCCCTCGCGCCGCCGCCCATCGAGCACGGGACTCCATTCCCGCGGGAGCCGGTGGTTCCTCCCGCCGGGCCCCCGGCCGCCCCCGCCAAGGACCACGGGGGCCTCTTCCCGCGGGAGCACTCGGTCCCTCCGCGCATGCCGTCGGTGGATCACGCCAACCCCTTCTCGAAGGAAACCTCCGCTCCTCTCTCGCTGCCCCACGGCGTCCCCCCGCCGCCCTCGGTGGAGCACGCCGGGGTCCCCTTCCCCACGCCCCCGCCGCCCCCCGTTGCCGGGGAGCACGCCGGGGTCCCCTTCCCCGCGCAGCAGCCGCCGCCGCCGGCCGGAGACCACGGCGGCGTCGCCTTCCCCGCGCCGCCCCCGCCGCCCATGTCGGTGGAGCACGGCGCCGGCGCCTTCGCCAAGGAGCACGGTACGATCCACCAAGGGACGATGAAGGAGCATTTCTCGGTGCACGCCGGCGCCCGGGAAGCCGTGGGCCAACCCCAACAGCGGGAGCACGGCGCCTCTTCCCTCTCCCGCAACCGCGACGCCGTGGGGCTCACCCCGCTCTCCACGCGCGGCGCTCGCGGCGGAGGGGGGGTCTTGGTCAGGACCCCCCGCGCCGACTTCAGGCCGCGCGAGCCCTTCGTAAGCAGAGACCCCTTCCATAGCCTGAAACGGCCCCGACCACCCTTCGGCAGGGGGGCCCCTTTCTTCGCCCCCAAACGCCCCTTCTTCCCCCCCAGGTACTGAAGCAACCGCCCAGCTCCCGCGCGAAGGCATCGGACGCTGGGAGAGCCACGGGGCAGCGTTTTCCCTTGGGTTTTCCATCTCTCTTTTTTTTTTCCTTTTCCTCCCTTCGAAAGCCCCATCACCACCTCCTAAATTAAACGTTTTCAGCTCTTTTTTCCATTCTTTATTGCCCAAACCCACCCCGTTGGTGCAAAACTAGATTTAAAAACAAAAAAAAAAAAAAAAAACAGAAAAAAGAGAGTTTTAATGTAAAAAAAAATTTGCTGTTGAAATAAAACCTTCCAGTTATGGTTAAAAAGTTGGGAAAAAAAAAGATAGACACAAGAAAAAAGAAAAGCCCAAAGGGGTGATGGAACTTGGTGAGTTTTTGCTGTCGCAGGTTGGAGCAAAGGGACCCCTTTGCCCTGCGGTCGCTGCTGCCAAAACCCACCCAAAACAAGGCAAATTTAACCCATCTGATGTGATCTCCGGGGTCCCTGCCTGTCCCCCCACCCCACCCCTGGCTCCTTGGAAATCCTTTCTGCTCCTGGATGGGTTTTTTGGGTTTCTTTTGGGGGGTTTTGAGGTTTTACACCCCCCCCCCCCCTTCCTCCCCGGGGTGAGTTTCTACGTGTGTGTACATAATAATCATCACTCTCGAATTCCATCTGGGATCGCTCGGAAGGCGCAGAGGGAGCCGGTGGGGGCTTCCCCCACCCCCCCAAGGGCTGCCCCGCAGCTTTTATATGAAGTTGGAATTTTACTTGATTTATTTTATTTTTGGGGTTATTTTGTTTTGGTTTTTTTTTTTTAGTTGCTAGGACCCATCATATCTTGTTTGATAAAGGTGTAGGGTTAAATATCTACATAAAAGTTACAAAACCTGCGTGGTGGCTCCTTTCTTTGTGCGCCTCAGCCTTTACCGGGGGGGTCGGGGCCGGGGGAACCCCGCAAGAGGGGGTCGTGTACCTCCCCAACTACCACCCCCTTTGCGGTGTCAGTGGTTCCGCCTGCGGTCCGGGGGCTCCCCCAGGGCTGGGCGAGACCAACGCGGCCTCGGGGGAGCAGTGGGATTGGGGCTGAGGGAGCCAGGCGCGCTGTGATTGGTCACC